>JAZGUH010000960.1:0-243603 GCA_037893225.1 Hippasteria phrygiana | reverse complement strand
ATAGGACATGTGAGGTACATCAACTGAAAAATTCTGCACTACGGCATATTTCAGCTACCTCAGGGACGGGGGATAAAGATATCTTAAAAGTTCAGAGCAAACATGGGCGTCCAAAGGTTTTTGTTAGGGTTCCTGTTGCTGTGGTGGGAAGTTCTACTTGTACGAAAGAGAGTCTCCGTAAAAGGAGCCAGTTGATTGAAAAGGTAGAAAAAATCCTATCTGGAGGTATGTTTCCTACAAGTTCAACTTGCAGTGCTGGTTCACAGTCAAGCTCTGGTAGGACTACTCCCTCAGCGGCAGGAACACGTCCCTCAACCCCAGTGCTAGCTTCTTTGGATGATGTTGCTGCTCAGCGCGCTTGGAATATAAAGCAAAAAAAAGAGGAGTATGCAACAGCATCCCAAGCAGCAGGCTTAAACGTTTGCACTCAGTTCTCAAGGGAAACAATAAATGGGTTGCGTAGCCTCATGCCAGAGACCATGTGGGTTTTTCTTAAAAAAACCCTAGAAAAAGAAACGGGGCAAAAGTTGTTAGGAACGCGACAAGCAATGAGATCTTCAACAGAAGTTCCTGACAAGTATGAGTTTGGTTCTTTCCAAGGAAGTGGGGGGAGCACTGTTCACTTCAGCCGAGTTATGGATGTTGGAAATCTGATAAAACACGTTGTCACAGAATCTGTTGAAACAAATATGATGGTGAAAAGCTTCGATGATACATTATGGTTCCATGTTTCCGGGGATAAGGGTGGTAAAAGTACAAAATTTGTCATCCAAATTCTGAATGTCAAGGACAGTCACTCTGTCAAATCGCTCAACTTGTTGGGAATATTCGAAGGTGGGAAAGATGACAGGATCAACATTGAAGCAGCATTCAACCCTGTTTTTGAGAAACTTCTAGAGATTACTGGGGACATCTCAAAGCTGCAGCTCCCAAAACCAGATATTCATGACAACCTGTTCACAGATGAAATGGTTCAGGCAGGGGTGGATGAGAAATTAGATTTCACTCCTCTGGAAAAAATTGATCACAGTAACAGGTTCATCAGCCCCAATTGCAGGTACTGCCAGCAAGCTTCATCTTCATTCGGGGCAGAACAAGATCAGTCTAGTTCAAAAATGGAAGACCCTAAAATTTACACAAGGTGTAAACTGACATGGGGCGGTGATTGGGAATGGATAGCAAAAGTACTTGGATTGACAGGTCCCAATGGTTTTCATTTTTGCCCCCACTGTCTTGCCACACTAAATGACCTTCAGCGCGGTAAGCCTCATGCTTTACATGTCATGGAGGAATACAAAAATGAGGATGAAGATGATGGTGTACCTGCATACAGTCAGCAAAGAGACCTGGCAACCTGTCATGCGAAGGCCCAAGATTTCATTGCAAGAGGTGCAAAAAAGGAACAGGCTAAGCATTTTGACAACTGCATTCAACATCCACTTATAGGCACCAAGGATCGGGTCATTGAGCATGTGTCAGTCAGTCCCTTGCATATAGGTTTAGGGCTGGGGTTACAGATGTTTGAGATTGTCGAGAAAAATGCACAACAATTAGACAAACAAATCCTCATAAATAATGGGATGCATAATGCTGTAGATGATTTGTATGCGCGCGTTGCAGATTTGGCTAAGGAACAAAATGAGTTGCGCGATTCCAAGAGAGAACTTGAAGATGACCTTGGCGCTAAGCATGACCAGGTTGCTCAGGTACAGTCAGATAATCCTAATCATTTTTCCAAAACGGATCAGAAATTAAATGACAACAGTCTACAAGCTAGGAATTCTAGGAAGCAGGTTCAGCAGCTGAATAGTCAAATCAAGGGACTTGAAAAAAGAAATCGAGGCATTGACAAAGAGATTGGTAGCAATGAAAAGGTACAGGCTGAGGTTAGAGATGAAATTCAGAGGGTTCCAGGACCATTTATGAGTAGGTTTAACACAGCCATAGAAGGATTAGGCATTAGGAGACAGTCATATCATGGTGGATCATTAATTGGGGGTGATGTACACAAGATGTTGAAAGATGCCAACTACAACCAGTTTTCTGAAATTTTTCTTCCTTTCAGTCTCAACACACCCACTGGGCTCCAAACATTTGGGTCCAAAGAATTGTCTGAGAAAATCAGTGCAATGTTTGACAAATATAAATCCTGTTATGACTTGTACACTGTACATAGATTGTTGTGTAAGCATGAAGTCGAGTTGCTAGCCTTGCGGTGTTCCGAGTTTGGTTGCTGGTTCCCAATCAACTTTCCAACAGAAAACCTTAAACGAAAATTTCATCTTCTCACAGTTGAAGTCCCAAGGCAGGCTAGGATATTAGGAACTGTTGGCATGATGTCTGAGCAGGCCACAGAGAGCATTCATGCATATGCGAATAAATTAGAGCGTATGTTCGTCAGTGTGCGCGAGCCTGCTAAGCGACAAAAACTTGTGCTCAGACAACATGCCATGTACAGCTCCCCTCAGTTGCGACATCTCAAAATGTAGAACTAAGAACAGGATCTTGACTTATAAGTTTAGGAAGGGTTTAACTTAAAAATTCCAGTGCAGGCCAGATTTCAATTATAAATAAATATTAGCAGGATCTTAACATTCAGTCTTAGGTAGGATTTTTAGTTTCAGGATTCAATGTAAGCATAAGCCGGATTGTTTATGGTGACAGTTGGTCTAGAGCACTGAATTGGGTTAATGACAAGTCTTGGGGTATCCAGTTGTCATTAAACACCAAATGAAGCAATCTAAACCAACTGTTTCCAAATTAATGTTTTTTTGTAACTAATGGTAAGGGTGATTTAGCTTAGATTAATAATGTTTGTAGTGACAATTGGTCCAGAGCACTGACAAGTCTTGCGGTATCCAGTTGTCATTAAACACCCAATAAAGTAATCCAAATTAGTATTTTTTGTAACTACATGTTATTGCAAGGATGATTTAGCTCTAACCTCTAGGGTGCATGCAAAATATACTACTAAAATAAATTAAAGGAACAGACATTTGCATTTGAAAGTTTTCAGCCAGATGTGTACCTCATTGATTTTACTTATTGTACACTGCTGCAATTGTTTAGTTATGCAAAATAAAATGTGAGATGATGCAATTGCTTTGTCATGTATTTTAAAGTTCAGTTGACTGCAGGGTTAAAAATACTAATACATCAGTCTGTTCCTTTAATTATTTCGAGTAGTATAGCATTGAATTTGTTGGATTTAGCAGGGATAGGGTTTGTTGATTTATTTGATTACATGTAGAATTACTTTAGTTTGCAGTTATTGGTAGCTGCCTACGTCGCGAGTGGGACAAGACCGCCACTGCCATAATTGCAAACATGTAGGCCGTTCAAATCCAACATTTTCTTCAGCAAACTGTAAACTTAAAATAAGTAAATACTAACAGGTTGCATGGACATTATTTTTGTTTAATTCAAGGTTCATTACAAAATCAGATCATCACTATTTGTGTGGGCTTTGAACAGGTGAAATAATTAGTTTCTCTAATAATTTGTCATTTACCCAAACAAATTGTGGGTGAACTTGTTAATTTTTTTCACACATCAAACTTGAAATTGAAAATTGTACTTTCTTGAAAAATGAAAGGTTCATCAACCTAAGGGGAGGGGGGGTTATGAAATTTGCCCAATAAAGTGATTCCCAAAAGGTTTTGTCTGCGAAAACATGTACAGGGGGGGGGGGGCTGATAAACTTTCTCACCGTTGGTGTCATTTAACCTTATTTTCTTCACACCCATAGGCAAAATAAGACCTGTATTTGCAAGGCATAGGTTCCTACAAGCAGAAAAAAAAATGGCAACGAACAAGGGGGGGGGGGGGGTGTTTCGACCCCCCAAAACCCCTCTGGATCCGTGCCTGTTGGGTAATCGAGTTATGAAAGGCAATGGTATTGCAGTCTGGTCAAGTGGATACATGATGATTTACAAGGATCTCTTCTCATGGGTGGGTCAGATCTTCGAGTCATTTGCTGTGTTTAAAGACATGGTTGTGATAAGAGGATCCATGATAGCATCTACCCAGAGATCAATACATTGTATCTGAGTCCACGTCAAAACCACTGCAACATGAACACAGTGGGGGGGGGGGGGGGGGGGGGGGGACTGAAGCCAACAATGTAATTGTTTTACTCGAGATTTTAAATGGGGAGAGCAAGAGGCATGTATGCCCCATGCTTGTACTTTTAACATTTGCCGCAATTTTTTTGTCGAGTGCCAATTCTTCAAATAATCAGATGGCATATGATGACTGGCGTCTTTCTTAAGCATCCCCATCTTTCTTAGTTGGCCATGAGTGTGGTACTTTTGAAAACAAATAAGTAGCTCCGGGGGGGGGGGGGGGCCTTCGGGGGCGCACTTCCCCCCCCCCCCCCCATAAAAATCATCGGGCCCCCTCCCCCACTGAAAATTCCACACACGCATAAAATAATGGCATTATCAAGAAAAATAACTGAGCAGCCCCCCCCCCCCCCTTCATGAAGAGAGCCCTGGCTACTGGTAACCAGACGACTGAGGATCGGATGCCTTTCTTCGGCACTGTTTGATGGTGATCACTGCTGTTTCATCAGAAAAAGAGTACTACTTCTCTTTGATGCAGTCTGCTTTATTTTTTCATCAGTAAACAGGAATGGTAAAAAAATCAGAATTGGGGGTCCTTTATTAATTATTTGAAAAATAAACAAACAGTTTTCTTCATACTTGGATTTCAGGTACTATGCATATATTGTGGAAGCTCAGGTAATCAGGATCTTTGGGTGGGTGGAAGGGATTAATCCAGGGGTGGGTCTAGTTTTAGCTGAAAAGGGGAGAAAACGTGGGGGTGGGGACTGTTAACAATAACAGGTATGCACCACTTTTGTCTGCATATAAAACCTGCTTCCTTGAGTTACATCAAATGGGTTATTTATGCAGACAAAAGTAGCATGTCTGCCCCCTGCATGCCCTCTTCCATTACCACAGAAAGTATCTCCCCCTTAATGTTGGATCTGCCCCAGTGATATTTAAACGGAAAGATTTTAATTCAACCCCACAGTAAAATCTCGGAAAATAATTAACTCTCCTTGCTAAAAAATTCTCAAAATATGTGGCTGAGCCTGTTATTTCAAGATTTGTCAGAAAAATCTGTAAAAATGAGGCAGAAATTAACATGTGAGCACTTTGAGTGGGCAAACACTGTGACTGTAGCACAAAACATCTACATGTAGCACAAATAACACAAAGTTTCTTCCCCTATATTGCACAAACATTTCCTAAGTAAGTTCTTAAAATTAAAGGTTGTGCCAAGTGTTTTAAAATTCTAAAAACAGACGGATGATTATTGTCAAAAATTTGCTTTCCCTGACCGATTTTTGGTAGGATGTATTAAAGTAAAATCTTTCCGTTTAGTGTTTACAGAAATACCTGTAGAATTCATCGTGCATTTTTGCTATGCATGCTCACTACGGTTATGCATATGAATGATATAGGCTAGGCCTATGTTGTGCATGCTTTTGCCTCATCCAGGCCAACTTACATGTCGAAATTATGCCGATTTAACACCATCACCATGTCGATGTACGCTGAAACTATTCTACTTCCTGTCTTTTTAACCACAAATACGACCAATCTGTGAATACATTCATTTTCCACGTCCAAAACACCAACAGAGAATCAACGCTGCATTTCCCGCACGCACAATGTTGCCACGTCAGCCATTTTTAAATACCCACTGAACGTCAGCACGTGCGAAGACGCACAAAAATCACCAGGATTCAGTGGAAAAATGCTCCTTTTAAAAATATTGGCCAGGGGCAAATGGACTAAGCCAATGTTTTTATGCAGATTTTAGATGTTCAGCTATGTCTTACAGGTATAATTGAAGTGAGTATAGAAGCCATTCGTCGAGAAATTTTTTTTTGTTCCACGACAGCTGTTCTTCATCTCGGGAAATTCCAGGGGTATGAGTCATGCATTTTGACCTTGGCATACACAATGAAGTCGTGTGATCACGGGACGCGGAGTATTTTAGCCGAATCACTTCGGGGTTGTTGCCAAAGAGTTCCTCCACACACAAAAAATAGATTTTGGCCCCAAAAATCATTGGATCTGGTCTATCTAAAACATTTTGGGGAGGGATAAATATCGATGACGTCATCACTTAGCAAAAAGAAAGTCAGCAGAGGCAATTTTTGTGCAGATTTTTCTCTTTTAGTGGCCGGGAGCGCCAGCTGTTTATGTCATGATCGTGCCATAGACGAAGGTTGAAAGGTCACGTACAAGAGAGGGAAAGCAGAGTATTGAGCTATTTCGGTAGTTTTGGTGAAAAAAAGGTGATTTTTTGTAGGCCCAATAATTTGTTATTAATAAGTAATTTTCTTAACTTATAATTCGATTATCTGAAGGCCGATTTTCACCATTTTTTAAAGGTAGAGTTCGGAACTTATGCATATTCATTACATAAATTTCCCGGATGTAGGGTGTTCCCCGTGAGGAGAAATCCATTCATGAATTTTGTTATGTGTTTTTGGAAATCCGAGTCGGCACATGTAAACAACAAATAAAAGGGCGCCCTCTGTTGATTTGCACAGTCGAGTTCAGTTTGTACGCGCGAAATACAAACTGGCGGACCGTGACGTGCATATATATATTTTTTTGAATATTCGAAACGGCAAAGAGGTATTCGAATATTCGGTTGACGATCGAATATTCGGGACAGCCCCAGTCAAAAGGAGTTGAAAAACAGCATGTGCAGCATAAACAACAGCAGCACTCACCCTGTAGTAGGCCAGCTGCATACCCATCTGAATGAAAGCATCAGGGCTGACTTTACACTTCTTCATGTTCCCCTTGCCAAACTGGTTGTGAACCAGCAGGTGGAAGTCCAGATCTTCTGCGATTTTCATGGCCGTGTCCAGGCTGCTCTCAATCACATTGATTATCTGTAAAGATCCATCCCCGACAAAACAAGAAGTCAGGTTTTATTCAACAGTATGACTGTGGGCCAGTGGTATGTATATCCAGGTGTTTAGTCGGGGAGCAGGGGTGAGATTGCCCAAAAATGAAAATTCCACGAAAATTCCACGAAAAATTCACGAAAAATTCACAACAAATCCACAAAAAATCCACAAAAAATCACAAATTGGAAAATTTCGTCTGAAAAGTTGTTTTTTTGGGTCACCTGTGTGACTATTTTGAAAAGGAAGTATGTCATTTTCAAATCTAAAAAGAAAAATGCAAACACTTTGAAAATGTTGAAAGAGGTAAAGTTTCCCCCGGGGCCCATTTGTCAACATTTGCTCAACACAATGTCGGCCAGGGCAAAAATCTCTTCTAAATTTTCAAGGAGTTTTGTGGGTAGAATTTTTGTTTAGGCTCTCAAGGGAATGGACCTATTGACATTCATAAACATTAACCAATCATAGCATCTGTTGAATATCATGATATTCTAAATCGACAAAAACATGTGCAAGTACATTTGTGACCCGCTCTGCAAAAAGGGCACTTATGTTGCAAAATTTGAAAATAGTGTTTTATATATAGCTGGAAAGGCCATTTTATAAGCTTTCATATGGTATATGTCTGAGGTCTGTAGCATTTTGCAATCACGAGATATTTGGAAATGTGCATGTTTGTTTTCAGGAATTTCTTGAAATGACTTAAGGAGAAACAAGCCATTTAAAAAACAAAAAGCAAAGCAATAGATGGAAACACTCGACAAAAACACATTCTTTTTCCAAATCTATGTACTGAAATCAAAGATTTGGGTTATGAAATTGAATAATATAGGGATCAAAGATGCAAAAAATTTCCTCCCTTCAAAATCACTTGCTTGAAGAATTGTTCACCCTCTTCACATTGAACGGCCCATAACTCGTAAAAGCATACAGCGACTTATGTGCCCTTTTTGCAGAGCGGGTCACATTAGTACCTGCATGTATTACCTTGTTTGTTGAAACTCAAGCAAACAAATGTCAACTGCAAATTTGGGATTCGACAACAGATATGATGTGGTTCATACATTCAGGCAGATAAACACGATGATAAAAGACATCTTAGAAAAAATCCTGTGTGCCGAGATATGCTATTGGGTCATTCTATAAATTTGGGGTCCAAAAGTGTCCCCGTTACACCCGACCTGTGTAATTTCCCATCAAGTGTCATTAAATTCGACTTCACACTATTTTTTTACTTGTTTGGCAGGTACTTTGCTTTACATAATCACTCTTGGAGATAGAAGGCATTAAAGAATGTGCCCTGAATTGCAAAATTCTATCCATGTCAGATTAACAGGGACACCAAAATTGGACCCCTAATTTTGAGAATGACCCTGCATGTATGCATAGTTTTCCAAGAATGGTGAGACGGCAAGCAAGGAGTTCAAACCTACCTCCTCTGAGAACTCCCACTTGAGACGTAAGGGTGGTGCATACGTGGCCTGTACATCCCCCTTGCAGGAACCATCATCATTATAGCCAAGTACCGTGATATCATCACCAAAAGCATACTCAAACAGATGGGCCATTACAGGGGAGTCCGCACTGGAAAAGAAACAAAGACGAGATCAACATTTAACAGCAGTATTGACTGACCTATTAATTCTCTATTTTCTAAAATCTAAAATATAATTTTTGATTGATTTGAAGAAAAAAAATCTTTTTCTGTTAGCTAAACCCTTACAGCCTTAACCCCTTGCGGTCGCTGTTATTGATGGAATACTAACCAGGCTGTCACTGAAAGTAGTTTAATCATGGAGATGGACTTACTGCAGTGTACAAAATAAATGGTGGATGGGCAATGCTTTTGACTGTGTGAGGGGCACTGTAACAATGCCTTAATTTGTGAGTACAAACAGCAGTAAATTCAAGTTTGAAAATAAAGATTATGGGATTTCCTGAAAGTTAAGAGCTTTAATTTGATATATTGTGTGCTGTGAAATCTCATTTCTAGCCCCCGATACAACCTTTCAGAGTTATCGATTCAGTTTTAAAACTTTGGATATGATAGAATAGGTTTTTTTAAATATACAGTCGACTCTCGTTAATACGAGGTCCTCCGGACTTAAGCAAATATCTCGTATTATCCGGGCTCTCGTCCTATCCGGGCTGCAGGTTTTCCCCTTTATTTTGTATAAATGTGATGCGTGGATAGGCCCCAAACACGATGTAAACGCCACGCACATCGTGTCGATAACATTGTATTGCTTTATATTGGTTACATGTATGAAAATGTTGCAAGCAGATTTTTAATAAAACAAGCAGTAATATTTATTAAAACAACACCGGAGCACAAGAACAAAACCTCTGGAGTTCGCTGACCGGGCGATTTGAGCTGCCAAGATCACTGCAAACCACTGCATTATTAGCTACACGCACGTAAGTATTTCCATCATACACAAAAATCTTGATGGGGCCGCGGCTCTTTAGTTGGTAACCATCACGGAAACTAGCATAAGGCACAAAAGGGAGGAAACCAGTGCATTTTTTGTGGACAACAGAGGGCGTTTCTCGATCGTGGGGGGTCTTCATTAATGACTATTTTTTACGGTAAAATTTGAAATGTTGGGGTGCGACTATTGGGGATTAATAAGCTCTAAAATTTATTGATAATCCTGGGGATAAATTAAATATTTTGAGTTACAAACGGAATTGATATAACTGAACAAAAGAGGGCGCCAAACATTCTGCTTTTCATGATTGCCTTGGCATGGTTGGGTAATTTTTTCCTGCTGGCTGGAAGGGGAACGAAAGCAAGTGCAGGCTACTGTTTTCACAGTTTACGCGTTCCGGCGGCATGAAAACCGCCATTAACAAACCCCTCTATAGCGGCACGGGAACCGCAATCGCCCATTGTCCACCGTTTAATAGCCCCCTCTAGCGGCACGTTCGAGACACAAACAGCTGATGTCTACATGGAGTGAAAACCGCGCTGCAGAATTAACGAACATTACAATTACTTTTCAAATTGAATGGATTCGCTGATTGACAGGTTGTTTTCCAAAATGTTCGTGGAAAATAGATGACAGTACATGCATTTGCGCTCAATCGGGCCGCAAAAAATGCTCGTCTTAGCCGAGTTCTTGCGTTAACAGAGCTCGTATTAATGAAATTTTCTCCCATAAGAACGTGCACACTTCGGTCGGGACCAACGAAAATTCTTGTCTTAACCGGGTTCTCGTGTTAACCGAGCTCTTATTACCGAGAGTCGACTGTAGTGTTGTTAAAATCCCCAAAATTTACTTTTCAGTGAAAAACTGTTTCTGCTTGTAACTCGGAAAGCCATAGTGCGACTTTAAGCTCATTTTGTGGTGGCAGGTCACAATTTAGTAACCTTGCTCCAATTAAAAATTATACATCATAAAATGGGTTACATCATAAATGGATTTGAAGTTCTAACTTACTTTGGGTATGGCCCAAAACTAAAATAGACAGTGCTGCTATCATTCCAGAATGTGGAATTATTCCAAATAACATTCAGAAATCAAAACTTTCAAAGGATACTTTGTGCTAAAAAGAAAATCATTGGTTCATTAATACAGTCGACTCATTAATAAGAGCTCGGTTAACACGAGATCTCGGTTAAGACGAGAGTTTTCGTTGGTCCCAACCGAATTGTGCACATTCCTATGGGAGAAAATTTCATTTAATACGAGCTCTGGTTACGCGAGAATTCGGCTAAGACGAGCATTTTTTGCGAGCCGATCGAGCGCAAATACATGTATTGTTATCTATTTTCCACAATCATTTTGGAAAACAATCCGTCAATCAGCGACCCATTCAATTTGAAAAGTCACTTTAATTGGCACGGTGATAATGCTCGCTAATTATGCACTGCGGTTTTCACTCCACACACCTCACCTGTTTGTGTCTCATGCCGCTATGATAATGGCGCCGTCATAATGTTTGCTAATCCTTCACTGTGGATTTCACTCAAAGTAAACATCAGCTGTTTGTGTCTCGTGCCGCTAGAGGGGGCTATTAAAAGGTGGACAATGGGCGTTTGCGGCTGCCGTGCCGCTAGAAGGGTTAGTTTTAGCGGCTTTCGTGCTGCTGGAACGCATGAGCGTGCCGCCGGAACACATAAATGTGCCGCCCAAACAATTTAACTGTTTCATTTATGCCACCAAAAACCCCAGGAAAACAAACTATCCCAAAAGGAACAAAATGAGCCAGTTGCTTTCCCGGTTTAATAAACAAAAATCCCTCTCACCACTCCCTAAAACAATAGACCAGTCAACAAATCCGGAAATCTAGCCCTACCGAAACCCGATTATGAAAAATGTATAAATACCCCATTCATTAAAGTTTGTTATTTCCCGATCTGCGCCCCAAAAAAAAAACCCAACAACGAAAAGGCAATCATGAAAAGCGGAATGTTTGGTGCCTTCTGTTCAGTACATAATATAAATTCCATTTGTAACTGAAAATATTTCAATTTACCAACATGATTATAAATCAATTTTGAAGTTTATTAATCCCCGACAGTCGCACCCCAACATTTCGACAAATTTTACCGTAAAAACTAGTCATTAATGAAGCCCACGATCGAGAAACGCCCTCTGTTGTCCCCCAAAAATGCACTGGTTTCCTCCTTTTGTGTGCCTTATGCTAGTTTCTGTGATGGTTACCAACTAACAAGAGCCCCGTCAAGATTTGTTTGCGTAATTTAAATACTTACGTGCGTGTCGCTTATGCAGTGGTTTTGTTCTTGTGCTCAGGTGTTGTTTTATTAAATATTACTGCTTGTTTTAGTAAAATTTTGCACATTTTTATAACCAATATAAAGCAATACAATTTCATTAAGACGTTGTGCGTGGCGTTTACATTGTGTTTGGGGCCTATCTAGACGTCACATTTATACACAATAAAGGGGAAAACGTGCAGCCCGGATTGTACGAGAGCCTGGATAATACGAGATATTTGCGTAAGTCCGGAGGACCTCGTATTAACGAGAGTCAACTGTACATAAAGCACACAAAAAAACTATTATTGAATGACTTAGAAATGTTCTCCACTTAATTTCAAATTTGAGCATGTTACTTTTAGCAATTTGCTACTCAAGCTGATAATTAAATTTTATTAAATTAACAAAATACAAAGAAAAAAACATGGTGCTATGTCTCTGAATCTAGTTATAAATTACTCTTTGTACTAGCAAAACTGAAATAAATAGATCTTGAGCTAGACTTACATTGAGTGTTCGGCGTTGACTCCCATGCGTCCATTCTTGAAGATGACGAGATTGAAGCACTTGTCAAACCAGCGATTGTATCCATTTCCAGCGATCAAGGCCTGGCTGAACTGGTCCAACTTACGATTCTGATTCTGTGTGTGACAATTCAAAGGTAGAATTCAACTGTGAACCTCTTGGATTGAATTTTCTATTCAAAATGGACAGGAAGATTTATATAGGCAGATGTGATTTTAACACTGAGGGTTCAAAATTACATCCAGAGCCCACAATCACAATGAGGTTTAAGCTGTTAAACCCAGAAGTCACAATGTACTCTTTGTCAAACTGGGACAATAGTTCACAAGCTTCAGGTGCGATTTTGGACAGCAGGCTTTCAAGAAAACCCAGGTGAAAAAATAGAATAGTAGGATCAACAAAAAAAAACAAAAAAAAAACAGGACAAAAGTAGGACTTTGGACAAAATCAGGATAAAAGTAGCACTTTTGCAGGCTTTCAGGTGTAGTTTTCGTTGATACTAACCCATGTCCACAGCACACAAGCCTCATTTGGCATGTTCTGTACTCACAACACTTGTGCTCCATTCTCAACTAAGCTCTTGGAAGTAAAGTTGCAGTACTCCTGCACCCAAGCCCTTCATTGTGTGATTTTTGTAGCACTTATGTAAAATATTAAATGAGATTTCATTTTTCGTAGTTGTGGGACCAAAACAAAAAACTAGGAAAAACTAGGAATTTCAAGAAAAAAGTGGGAAAAGTAGGAGCAAGGTAAAAAAAAATAGGAAAAAGTAGGAAAAGTAAGAATACTTGAAAGTGTGATTTTGGACAGCCACTGTTGAAAGCACATTGTCCTATTGATATTGAATTTGCGACAGCTTCGTTTTAGCTGCTGTAGGGATTAGGGAAAGGTTTTAAGGATGAGAGGCATTGATTTTGTTTCGTTACAAAATACTGCAAATTTTGTTCAGCTTTATTTCGCTCGTTGAGGATAATACAGAATTTTATTGTGTTGATCGAGAATACTATCAGAAAAGTGTGTGCATGTCTGTGTTCTCTATACCCGGGGGTGAGATTGGCCAAAAATAAAAAAATTCCATGAAATAAAAAAAAATCCAAAACTTGTTTTTAAAAATTTTACGAAAAATCCATGAGGACCCCAGATCAACAGAGTTTGTGTGCCTGAAGGCACCCCTTAAAATATATTTTTTATTGGTCTATATCCACTTTTACAGGTAAAAACACCTTTAGGACAACACCTCCGGAATTCCAGAGTTCAAAAGAGATTCTTAAAAAATTCTAAAATCCCGACAAAAAAATTCCTGAAATCAGGAAAAATCCTGACAAATCCCACCCCTGCTATACTTTACACTTGTGTGCAATTTACTTAGAGAAAAAAAGAAAAAAGAAGAGTTAATTTTTGTTCGGGTGGGCGCTAGTCAGAAGTCATAAACCCAGAATGCCGTATAGCCAGGGATCACACCCAATTTTATGATACAACCTTGGAAGCGACATTGTGGGATCACTCAATGAGGATACGACTTTTTAACTTCTAATTCAAACAATCCTCAAGGGAAACTGACTAGAAAATTTGAATACATTTTCAAAGTGAGCAAAGAAAACTGGCAGGAGCGGGATTCGAACCTGCGACCTCCGGAATACCGTACCGGCGCTCTACCAACTGAGCTATATTGCCCCATGTTGGCAGTCTCCCAAATTGTCACTATCTTTGTTCGGGTGGGCGCTAGTCAGAAGTAATTTCGTTAAAATCTGAATCCGACAGCGTCACTGTAAAATAGTAGTCACTGATAAATAACAAAAACCTGATGGATGAATCCCGAAGTGACAAAAATAGCACCGATCTGCACACGTCCGGGTTTAAAAGCGAGGATCGCAGTACTAAGTAAACAACTGACTATGCCGAGTGTGAGCTGTGCTGCCATTTATGACGTGATTCATTCATGCATGAATGAATGTGTTGAATAGCACAGTGTTTATTTAGCACTGAGAGCCTCACTTGAATTTTACGGAAACTTACCCATTCATCCTTCGTAGGTGTTGGAAACTGCAGGGAAACAAAAACCGTACAAAGAAAAAAAAATGGGACAATTCAGTTATTACCAAAAAATGGGCTCCTGACATGCACTGATCTGATCCAAAGATTTGTGAATCATAAAGTGTCCACACTACAGCAACATACTGGTTGTAACAAATGAAGATTAAGAATGAAGGCAATGTATAGAACCAATGTTGGAAATAAAACCGCTTGTCAGTCCACTGCTCTGAATTGTCTTGGGATGTTGTAAATTAGAAAGGAATTTTCTTTTGGGGGGGGGGGGGGGGGGTTCGAGTCCCACCTGAGTAAGCCTGTAATTTCTTCCCACAGGCACTCGGAAATCACTGAGCATCCAGTGCTTCATACACTGTCAGGAAAGAGCAGATATCTCCTAATTTACAACATCCCCGATGCAAAATTGCATCTACAAACTGATCACGCAGTACCCGCTGCTATATTGCATTTAAATCAGCCAGCTGACCCCAGCAAGCTCGGTGGTTGAGACGTCTGCACTAGTAAGCAGGAGGTGGTGGGTTCGAGTCCCACCCGAGTAAGCCTGTGAATTTTTTTCCCCACAGGCTCTCGGAAATCACCCAGTGCTGCATACACTATGTCAGGAAAGGGAAAATACCTCCCTTCTAGTGGTTCATATGTCCAGCCTTTAAAGCTGTACATCTGGAAAATGCGTAAAGGTCATACTACACAGTTATATTGGGCATGTGCTAATTTCTTGTTGCACTGAGCATGGTTTTGTGTACATTTTTTACTCCGACAGCCATAGCTAAAAAGAGATTGTTGGAACCCCATTAATTTGTTGTCATGCAAGCCAACAGTTCGTTACATTCAGATGGCACAATCCATTTGGAAACAATGATGTCTATTAAGTACATTCACCACAGGCAACAGCTGTGGTCAACGCAACCCAGCTGGCTATACTAGCTCAATATCTGGATATCACACTGGTGCCATTTCTTGGTCAATAGGCCCACAGTACGAACACTGAACATGTTTGCTCAAGACCTAGGGTTAACTATTACTGGTCTAAGTTTGCACACCAAACCATGTCTACTTAACGGTAATATGCAACATTTGCAAACATCAAAAAACAAAACTACTGAATTATTATGAAATACCTTACTTGACTAAGTAAATAATAGTCTCAATAATCCTGTAAAATCGTGGCACCTGGCGTGCCGTCATTTTCAAGAAAAGTGGAATTTTTGTATCAATTTCCAGTGATGATCTGCTGAATATTGTTGGATTTTTTGTTTTCAAGGACTGACCCCAATTTAAAAACTTGAGTTTGTTCACATTTTATTTAGCAATTGGTTACACATCTGTCAAGGGGTGCAAATCAGTCTAGTTCCCCCGACCTGATAACTCCCCGACACCTATAATTTGCTCCGTTTTTGTCTAAAGTTGGGTCAGAAAACCAGACTACAAGAACATAATTTTTTCTTTTTGTTTTTCTACCATCTATGCACACAAAACTTTAAACAGGTCAGTGTTATAGTACTTGCTATAAAATGCTAACCCCCAAATCCATTCTTTTCTGAAAATTACAGCAAAACCAAATGGTGTATACTACGTTTAAATGATAGCTTGACTAATCTTGTCGATGCTTCAAAACCAGCCTAATGGGTATGGTTGCACGAGTGAATAGCTTCAAGGTTTTGTGAAGACAATCTGACCACAGTCACAATACGATCTACAATCACTCCATCCTTTGCAAATTCCTTTTAACCAGCTGCTTGCCTAAGTTATGTAAATTGAATGACCTTTTCAAGAAAATATAATCATTAAATGTGAAATGAACAAAAATTTGCTTTGTCCACAGATCAGTGGTTTGCGCACTTCTGTTCCATGCGATCTTTAGGTGACCAAGTCTAGGGCGGAATAGAAAGATGGAAAAAAAGTTCGACCTCAATAAAGACATGAAAAACTGCTATACATGCAATGGTTGACCAGCATATCAAGATCAAAGTTCTACTCACTGAAGTAGATTTATTTTAACATGTAACAGTTTTTCACTACTGCAATACACCGATCCAGTAAGCCCCGCCCACTGCACACATGGGCAATTAACACGCGTTTCTTTACAATGCCACAATGCATGTTCCGGCCCAAGCGTTATATGCGCGTGCACGCATGTCAGACTTTACTGCATGCATGTCGGACATAAACTACGAATGTGATTGGTCAGAATACCATCGGGTAACGCACACTGGATCGGTCTATTGGACAGTTGCCAGAAAAGTGCACTGCAGCCAAAAAAAACTGATCAATGGACAAAAAGTCAAATTCTAAACATTTCACAGAAATAATCGGATTTGTTGAAATCGTCTTCCGGCTGCCATAATCTTTAGCAGATGAGTTAAAAACCATCGTCTAACTTTTAAAACAATTGCAGATTTGTTTACTCAACCTGAAAGAGCTGCAGGGGTGAAGTGTTCATATTTTAACACTTTTTGGTCAAGTTTCATTGTCAAAAGTTTCATTGTCAATAGCACGGTTCGTTATTAGCCAAATACCATAAAAATAGATCTCTAGAAATTTAATGAGTGCGCAGACCAGACGCAGAGCGTTCAGCATTCTATCATTCAAACGCATGTTGTACGGATCAGACCGGACCAGACCAGACCGAACTAGACGCGGACATACATGACATGTACGTCTCAATAGAATCCCGGGTCGCACAGGTGGGGTGCTGAGTGTTCATCGTTCCATCCAGCAAGCAGTTGCATGAACCCTGACACAACCTAGGTGACATGAGCTGGCCTTTGATTTGATTGTACGATTCCCAGTCAGGTTATGTCATCGTACGTGCATAACGGCCACAGTATCAGCAAGTTCCGCACATGCTCGCTATACGCACGAATATTCATATCAACATTTTGACGTCATAAGCGAACAGTGCTATTATTGCTGAATGGCAAAATGCAGTCTTGGCGAAGAAGAAAAGGTTAAGGTCCCAAGGAGGCGTAATAAGATAAGTAACTCCTACCCACAGACATGGGAAAAGTTTATAATTCCTTTTTTTATTTTTTAAATCGAAAATATAGCCAGGCAGCTAAATGCATGAAATACACATGCAAACTGGCCAACCAACTAGCCACCCACTAAACAAAAGTCAAATCTCCAGCAGGGGGAAGGGGGGGGGGGTTAGCTAGTCAGGCAGCTAGCAAATAGCCATCACCAATTTCATGGAACTGCTTAGTACAAATATTTTGCTTAAAACATATTCCTGCTTAGCAAAATATCAGCTGGGAACAAGAAACTGGCTGTTACTTCATATGCAACTTGGCTGGCAACCTGCAAAACTTGTTCCATCCTCAGCAAGGTTCTAGGCTTACACTACATGAAATTGGCCCCGGCCTGCTATACAGGCAAGAAGGCATATCAGGTTGGCGCAGTGGTCACTGTCCCCGCCTTTCACCGCTGTGGCCCGGGTTCGATTCACATGTGGATTGGGTTTTCAGTCCCTACCTGATTCCGTGGGTTTTCCCCAGAATATTCTTCTGGGGTTTTCCTCCCACCTCTAAAACTGTAACTTCTTCTCATTGTCTTCTCTCTACAGGTTTCTTCAGGCTTCCGAGCTACAGTGCCTAGGGCGCTTTTGGGGAATCCTTGGTTTCATTACCAAAAAGAATTAATAATAATAATAATAATAATAATAATAATAATAATTTAGTAGCCAGCTAACTCATGAATAAGCATGCTATCTGGCCACCAAATAAGCAGGCTATCTAGCCACCAAATAAGCATGCTATCTAGCCACCAAATAAGCAGGCTAGCTGCAAAGCCAGAGCACAAATAAAGCAAAACATATGTCACATATGAACAAGTCACACAAAAAGGATTCTTGTTTAAGTACGGTAAAAGGCCAACACAAAATATTAACATTTGTTGTTATGTTAGTATAAGCCTCACACACTCAGCTGAGATAAAAAAAAAAGTACAGACAAATGTTAAAGGGAAATAAAAATCACTCTGAAGCAGTCAAATAAAATCATGCATCCATCTTTTCCGGCTACTTTGCACAAATAGGGCATGTGACCAAATGACACTGCTTATTCAGTGCATGGCCCTACCCACATTAAGACAGCATTTACGGAAATAATGTGTCAATTTATTGTCTCAGATTTTGCACGTTCTGAGTTGAATTGCAGTTGACCTGATAGACACTGTTTCACAACCTGTGTTTGCATGATTCTACCGCGACAACTCAATTAGATAATGAGCTAATGGGAAACCTGCATTCTTAGTTATTTTCCCCCTTTTTTTTTTGATAGCACAAGCACACTGTTAACATTACTTTTGAATGAATTTGGCATAAAAAACTTTCGTTACTGTTTTCCTCGATTAAAAACAGGGCAGGAATGTTCGCACATATGCTTGCTGCTCAGTGTGAAGTAAGAAGTGGGGAACAATACACAACACCAATGTACATATATATGTTACTATGGAAATATGACAAAATTGGCAGAAACTATTAAACTACTCCATCTGAACAGATGCAATGGCACCTTTGCTCGGGAGTATTTTGTTTGTTTGTTTTTCCATTTTGAGCAGAAATTGGGTTTGGAAGCAAAAAACACTGTTAGGAACCTGTGATGAACCCTCTGAAAAGCACCGACAGACATATCACATGCAATAAACTCTTTTGGACGAAAACGACAGTCCATATTACCTGGCTGTCTGTGGCCTCTTGGGGGCAGTCTTTATACCATGGCGGAAGGTTTTGATTTGCCAGAATCCCCTTCAGTGGTTCCTATATGGTGATGGCATTCATTCAATCATTGGCAGTGATTAGATAGGAGAAAGAGGATGAGATACAGCCCAAAGTGTGAAAATAAAGCGACAAGTGAAAAACAACACAAATTAAAATGAATGATTTTGCATTCATGAGCGATAAACTACAAACAAAAAGGAAACTTTACCACAACATGCAGGGATAAATGTAAAATACAAACGCAAGGTTATGAAAACCGAATGTCATGAAAAACTTATACCCTCAGACATTTTGGTGCTGTTCGATAAAGAAACTAATCTCATACACAAAATCCTTACCATTTTTGTTTTTGGGGGGGGGGGGGGGGGGGTGGTGGGTAGAGAAGTAAACAGAAATCCAAAACAAAATTTCCCAAAAATGTAAATAATTGACTATCAAAATTTCTGTCGCCCAAAATCTTGGGTTGGGAGGGGTTCCCTCAAATAAATCCAGACCAGTAAAAAAAAAAAATTGGAAGGGTACCTAGGTTGAAAAACTTTTAAACAAAAAAGTGAAATATATTAAAACAAAAATTGATTGCACAAGGCATGTTTTAGATTGACTTAAATAGACTGATTAAGCCCCCTCAACAGAGTGCAATGTTAACAAAGACACCTCTTCTTCTGAACACCTATGGATACACAACTTTTGCTGTGTCAATTTTTAAACCCTCTGATGTTCACAACTTGCAACAACAGACCTTCAGACAAAGTTCCACACTGAATTGGGTGCAGCTACAAATTTCATATGATGCCAACGTTCCGAGGACTTCCAAGAACTTTTCTGCAGCAGTTATTCCACACCTTAAATAAACTAGGCTTTTCATACATACTACAGGGTGTCTCTATAAAAAGTATACCCATTTTAAAATTCAAATTATCGCAAAACTACACAATATTTCAGAAAAAGAAAAATACCTGTGGAAAGGTTGGAATGTCCTCTGTCCATTGGTATGAGGTTCATTATGTCACTGTCATGGATGACTGAACAAAAAATACAGTTATGAAAGGTGTCGAAATCAGCACTGTGACAAGTTTGTAGACAGTGGTGACCGGACAATGAATGAAGAAACAACACCATTTTTCTGATCCTTTCCTTTAATTGTGGTATTTACATGTAGGCTACCCGACACATTTAGGGTGCTGTACCCTCCACATGCCCACCATTTCTGACGATGCATAGTTGGCATCTTCGTGTCATGTCTCTTACTGCTCGCCTTATCATCCCATGATCTTGGCGGAGATGATTCACTTCATCCACTAACCGGGCTCTTAACTCCTGAATGTTAGCTGGGGGTGATAAGGCGAGCAGTAAGAGACATGACACGAAGATGCCAACTATGCATCGTCAGAAATGGTGGGCATGTGGAGGGTACAGCACCCTAAATGTGTCGGGTAGCCTACATGTAAATACCACAATTAAAGGAAAGGATCAGAAAAATGGTGTTTCTTCATTCATTGTCCGGTCACCACTGTCTACAAACTTGTCACAGTGCTGATTTCGACACCTTTCATAACTGTATTTTTTGTTCAGTCATCCATGACAGTGACATAATGAACCTCATACCAATGGACAGAGGACATTCCAACCTTTCCACAGGTATTTTTCTTTTTCTGAAATAGTGTAGTTTTGCGATAATTTGAATTTTAAAATGGGTATACTTTTTATAGAGACACCCTGTATAATTGTATGCTGAACTAATGCTAATGTACTTCATGGGAAGGTGAGTTGGTCTCACCAAACGGAGGAAGTTACCCCGTCTGGGTCTTATAAGTCTGAAAATTGGGATAATTTCTTTGGTATCTATTGAAGATTTATCTTGTATTTAGATCTGTATCCAGGGAAAACCGTAACGGTGGTAGGGCTGGCAACCTTAAATGTGGCCAACCCAACCACCTGTTGTAGCCCTTTACCTAGAGTGACTTTTAGCCTTGTATTGGGCGACTCCCATCAAAATAAAAATATGAAGTCGTGCCACTTATGCATCCAACGGAGAAAGTCTTTTTATTTGAATGCCTTGGTACAGAACACTGACAAGTCCAACCACAGGATCACAAAATAGAATTGTGGATGATCAATCGATAGGATGCTGAGGTCAACTTTGTCAGGATAGTTTTGGTTATTGATTTAAAACCTATTCAACATGTTGATTGCAATGTTATGTTTTCATTCCTGAAAGCATTTTAGTGCAGTTTGCCAACTCGACTCAGTTAGAAAACAAAGAAATTCCATCAAATGTGTCAAACTGGACACCACACACATTGTGGCTTCTATAAGTTTGCCATTAGCACCAAATCTCATTTTTAGGTCAACTTCCCCAACTCCACACAAATCTTCCTGTTAAACTGTGTTTATGTTTGTGTTGTTAATTAACAACTTAAACAGAAATTGACAGTGCCACTGAATTATTTACGACCACCAAATTAGTATGTGCACTACACCAAGTCTAACACTGCAATCAATTTGAAATTGACACAACAAAAGTCTGTTTTATCCGGTCTCCAATTGAAACGCAGGACAGAAGCCAATCAAAATAATTGACAAAATTCAAATAATTTTGTCATATCATCTTCATGCCAGTAACAGGCTCTGAATTGTTCATGCTGGTAATTGATTTGTTCATTTTTAGCTACCATTCTATATTGGATATTAACTGTAATGTTTAGTTTCAATTTAGTTAAAAACAATATGAATCAGTGGGGGGGGGGGGGGGGGGGTTGACTCCACAGATGGAGGCAAGTGGGAATGAACCCAAGAAGGAACTTCAGCCAAATAGGAACCCAACCTAAGTAGGAAATAAGCCCAAGTAGGAAATAAGCCCAAGTAGGAAATAAGCCCAAGTAGGAAATAAGCCCAAGTAGGAAATAAACCTAAACAGGAACTGATCATAAGTCACCGTGGTGGATAGTGAGTACCACTCTAACCTCTGCATGCAAATGTCATCAATGAAAAAAGTGATCCTGCCTTTAAAATCTGCAAATTCAATTTCTTTTTACAGTTCCAAATGTCCCACTTAGGTTCTGCTTTACATAAGTTTCACCTTCTATGCTGCTGATTACATTTGTTATGACTATAATTCAGTGATTTTTGTGCCATGAAGTGGAAAAAAATGGTTTTGGAATGTCAAATGGCAACGTCTTTACAACTTGCCACAAGTGCTAAAATAACATCAAAGGTCAACATGAGAATGCAACATTTTTGACTGATGGAATGAGCTCAATTTTTTTGGAGAATGCACGCTGTATGGAATAAACAAGGATTTTTAAAGCAAATACCACGTTCCAATTCAAGTCTGAAAGCTTCTTTGTTTAGCACTTCCACATTAATACCGCACCAATGCAAAGTTATTTCCTAAAACATAAAAATGAATTCTTAACTAAAAGCAGTTTGTTCAAGTTAAAAAAAATTTTTTTTTTTTAAATCCAGCACCAAACTGTACAAGTTCAAACCCTAAGCCAAAGGTCACTGGTGAGAGTACAAACTCGTTCATATTCCTCAAAATGAGAACTCATTGCCACTCAACGTTAAAACCTTAGAACTATATTAAACTACTGGAGTGCTAACCCCTCATTCCCTCACGCAGCCTAATTTGAAGCCATTCTGGGGGCAGCCATGATTCCAGGGTGTTGCAGGTCTGTAAACATTCAACTTTCACTTGAAAAAGCGCTGCTTTATTCACGCATTTATCTCATGAACGAGCATTTAGTTGGTGCGTTTATTTTGCTCAGGGTTGTCCAAAAAATGTGTTTTTTTTAAAGCAGTGCATATACAAACAGTCGTAATAATTTTGACTTTTCCGTAGGTTTTAGCCGAAACATGGATGTGGCCCAGCAGGCTTCACTACATAGGGCAAGTTAGTGTCTTTTAATACAGCTCTATGGTTAAAATACACAAGTGCAATAGTCACTAATCGTGACCTAGACCAGAAACAAAGGTCAAAGGACACGACAAAGGTCACTCACGAGATCATAGTCCTGTGCGTCGCTGTCGAGGACGACCATGAATGCCGCTGTCTCTATGGCCTTGAGGGAGACCTTGTTGACGCCTCGCATAAAGAACCTCTGTCGAGCAAGCGCCCATGGGATCCTGACCAGAGAACAGCCAAAAATAATTCCAATTCAGCAAGGTGCCGTTGAACTTTTGGCATGAACAGAACACAGCCTTCTGGTTTCTGTTTTGTACTTGTTAACCCTAACTCCCTACATCATTTTTCCCCACATGTAACCTGAATCCTCCAATATCCTCCGATTCCCAGGGACCACTCCTGGAATCCTGCAAAATCCTCCATGGAGTTTTGGATAAACACACAGTAACCTCAATCCTCCAGCACCAGATTGGGTCTGATGACCTAGATCCTCCATTTTCCTCCAGAGGCAAAATCCTTTAACCCTTTCAGCCCCAATGGCGACTATAGTCTCCCGTGCACTATACCCCGCTTCAGCCCCAATGGCGATTAATGTCGACTGAAGTGCTTTGTGCGTGAACAATGTGGTCACCACAGGCTGCATGCCAATAAACAATGCGGGGCTGAAAGGGTTAATGCCCTAAATCCTGCAAAATCATCCGATGCTTCAACTTCCAAAGACCCTCAATCCTCCAAATTCCTCCATTTGGCAAGGAGGCTTTTGGAGGATTTGGGAAGGCTGACTTTAATGAGTCATCAGTCATGAGCCACAAGTCATGGGTCATTATGGGTCATTCATCATGGGTCAGTGAGTCACCGGCAGTTTGTCACGGGTCACGGGTCACAGGTCACTAGTCACGGGTCACTAGTCACGGGTCACTAGTCACGGGTCAATAGTCACGGGTCAATAGTCACGGGTCAATAGTCACGGGTCAATAGTCACGGGTCAATAGTCACGGGTCAATAGTCACGGGTCAATAGTCACGGGTCAACAGATAAACGGGTCACAAGCCAGACGTCATGGGTCAGTAGTCGCAGGTAACCAGTCACTGGGCCGCAGTCAAGGGGTCATCAGTCAAGAGTCAACAGACAGTCACAGTTTCATGACAAGTATACCTGTCTCCAGCAGTGAGTGCAGGCAAGTGCTCCTCTCCCTCTACTGGTTGACTCGGGTCATCAATTATCCACTGATACTGCCTGCAAAAGTCATTGGGTATAAAACTGTCAGTGATGCAAGACGTGTATACAGTACATGCTGGCACTGGAGCATAGAGCTCCTGCCAACATTTGAAAATTCCAATTAGTAACAAAATATCGCGGCGCAGCGCGGAACAGCCTTTGACATTATGTACATGTACATAAAATTTCAATGTTTTTCTTTGTTGTGGCCCCACAGAGCAAAGTATCATACATGAAAGATGTCAATTTTGTTGTTTGTGCCTGATCTTTAATGCTATTAACCCTAACCTTCCCAAATCCTCCAAAATCCTCTTTGCAAAATGGAGGAATTTGGAGGATTGAGGTTACTTGGAAGTTGATGCATCGGAGGATTTTGCAGGATTGAGGTTACTAGGGGTTTTTGCCCCTGCAGGAATATGGAGGATCCAGGTTATTAGGCTCAATGTGATACATGAGGATTTTGGAGGATTGAGGTTACTAGGGGTATGCAAAAAAAACCTAGAGGATTTTGGAGGATTCGTGCTATGGTCCCCATAAGAGGATTTTGGAGGATTCAGGTTACATGGGGGGAAAACGATGTAGGGAGTTAGGGTTAAGATGGAGTTTGGATTCTGAGTGTGTGTATATACAATGTATGTCAGACCGTCCACCATGTGCAATTGATAAGTCCCGTTGACAATTTACAAAATGCATGTTGTTTTCCCTTCTTTGATAGTGAAAACAAAAAATCCCTGTATTTCCTACTATAAAATTTTCTTTTCTGTCTATCCTTTGCAAGCCATGAGGAACGATGAAATCTCAAAAAAAAAATGTAAAGTTTTCCAACTGACAGTTAAGCTTGACAATCACGATGTATAGGCCTAACTACTAAAACGTTAAACTCACGGTGTGCTGTGCTGCGTTCGTGCACATGTTTTCAGGCATTTTCATCACGTTCATCAAGTGCTATTTTTCTTCCCGCAAAACAGCAATGATAAGAAAAATTCTCACCGGCTTATCTACTGTAAAAATGTCCTTTCATCTATTCCCTTCGACAGTCTTGTTCCACAATGCAATCTCAGAAAGTTCGTAAAAGTTTGACAGTTCAGGAAGCCATCTTGTAAATACATGCAGGCCTATACCTCATGTGCGTTTTGTCACTGGCTCCCACGCCCTTTTCCATACTTCTACAGTTGACTCTGGTACCCTGACACACAGTATCGATACTGGACAAACCAATGTTGGCAATATTTTTCCAGAGTCGTTGATGGTTATAATGCAGTATATTTAAATGGTCCGGTATCGATTACCGTTTACCTAAACTTGAATACGAAAAATTAATTCGACTTTTCAATGCTGAAAGAGAATCGTGACATTATAAATAGGTTTTTTATTTTCTATTGCGGAAAAGTTGAAATTCGTAATTTTTAATAGACAATTCGTATTTTCGTAAATCCTAGTTAAATTCGTAATAATTACGAAAAATTCGTAATAGTTAGCAGCTATGCTGGAGTCATGTGTAAAGGCACCAGAATGTGGGTCCCAGAATCAAGTCAAGGATGCGACATTTTCCTATAAGGTTAAGGGGGTCTTACTTCTGAAGCTCGGCCGGGTTCAGCATGGTGCCGTTGACCTGGAACACCAGTTTGTAGAAGCGCCCCCTGCACAGCACCGCGACATGCTTGCTGTCGTTCAAGTGAACCAGTTTGTCGGCCTCCAGACCCGGGATGCGGGTGGTATTGAACAGGCGCTCGTACTGGTAGGAGCAGAGAGGCACTATGCCCTGCAAGAGGAGCGGCTTCAGCGTCTCACGCTCGATCTCGCGCCGGAAGCCCAAGAGGCCGATGGTTAAGTTGGCTGCCCGGGCTGCCTGTATATAGGTGGGAGCCATGGCGATTGCGTCCTGTTGGATTAGGGCGGATAACAAATCAAGCAGGTGTTGGCGTGATCCGCAATGTCATACTAAAAGCATCATTATCATCCACATCAACAACTAGCAGTGTTTAGTATTTTTTATTTGTGTAAGAAGAACTAAACAAAAATGTGCTTGAGTATGGGTACAAGTATGGGTTGGACAGAATCCTCAAGTTTTACTCTATACATCTAAAGAGTACTAGTACAGACATTTATGAGTTCCACGTTGTCTGATTAATGATAAACGATATCCTTCAGGGTCATGGATACCGTTCAGTAGAATACACCTCAGAATGTGGGTTTGTCCCTAGCCCATATCTGCACTCCATCTACACACACTGCACTGCGTTTATTTCTAGCCAACACTACAATCTTTTAAAGATGTTAAGAGTCGTGACCATTTGTTTTCGGAATAATCCATACCCGACATAGTATTCTTAAAGATTTGCTCACAAACATTTTGGAAAATGAGGCTCACCATGCCATAGTAGTTACTGTTAACCATGATCGGTGCCCGCCCCCTAAGGTACACATACTCCTCCCACCAGTCGCTGACGTAGTTGGTCGACCACCACCACTTGAGCCGCAGGTACCGCTGTAGGCGTGGTCCCAGACCCACCTCAAAGTCCTTGACCAGTAGCTCCATGCGCTCGAATTCTTCGTCATTGAGAAAGCCACGCACCGATAGCAGATACTGCGAAGTATTGCAACAAAAAACACTTCGTAATCAGCTTATTGTTAACCCCTTGAGTACGGTATTTTACGGGAGACGTCGGGGTGCGGCGGCGGCTCTGGCAGCCAAGCGAACCGCTACAATGTGTTTGTGCAGTCAAGCGTAACCTATACACAATAATCCAACAATGGATTGAAACTGCACAAACAGCGGCCACTGGCGTCATCCGGCCTGGTGGCACTGTTTAATCCAACAATGGATTGAAACTGCACAAACGGCGGCCAATTGCGTCATCCGGCCTGGTGGCACTTTTTTTTGTGCATATTTGCGTCATCCGTACGCAAGGGGTTAAAGGTGCTTCTCTCCTCTAAATTCCATCATCCCCAATGCTAATTCCATCTTCACACTGATTGCACATTTCACGCTGGTATACTAGATTTTAATTGGACAGGAAACCCTGGCAAGCTCGATAGGTCTGCCCTAGTAAGCAGCAGCAGTACATCATAGATTCAAATCCCGCTCAAGGAAGCCTGTGAATTTTTTCTCACAGGATCTCGGAAAGCATCGAGAAAACATTGCAAAAAGGAAAGGGCAAAATCTCTCCTAATTTACATCATCCCCAACGCAAATTCCATCTTCACATCTTTAGAAAGTAAAATGATTTCTGGAAAACATTCTGGAAAACACTCAGGCCGGGTTTTAAAGCTTAAAAAAAAAAAAAAAAATTTGATTCAAGATAAAAACTTCAAAACAAATTTGATTTAGTAGGAGTGTCATTGAAGGTAACCCTCCAAAGATGACATTCCAAGTTTGAGATGTTCTCTTATCCAAGTATAACTACGATAAAGAAAGTGAAGTGAGAATTATGACCCTCTGGATCATAATGAGGAATGTTCCCCTAGACCAGCTTTTCAGTCATCATCGCATGAAGTCATGTATACATAAAAAGAATCATGACGGAATCACTTTCGAGCTTCATGGTAGCATTAAATCTCTAGGTGCAATTTTGTTTTGGAAAAATAGGGTAGATAAACAGTGACATTGACGGCGGGTGGAACAAGTGATTTTTTTTAATTTCAGGTCATATTTTTGGGCTGGAATAAGGTATAGGGATAAATTTGGTATCATTGGAAAGCCCATAATTCCTAATTTATTCTGGCTTGTTAATCTCAAAAAATCAAACTCGGGAGACATTCATATACAAATTGTATAGAAACACCGATTTGAATTGTCGTTCCCAAATTCTTATCCATGGCGCTTTACGCATCAGAAAACTAATCATAGCAAGCAATCTATTCTTAATGTATTCTGGAGTATGGAGATTGTCAAATAAAACAAAATGCAAGTGGGAATGTGATATACCCGGAGGCCAGAACTGAACTTACTCGTCTCATTGTGTCATGAAGTGATGGCAACGGCAGATTGGGCAGTGCATTCTGATAGCTGTACAGGCGTGGCTTACGGGTCACAAAACACCTCAAAAACAGCTTTAAACAAAAAAAACAAAAGATGCCATTTGACGAAACGTTAAATTGTGATCTGAAGTTTAAAAGACCTAAACCAAACAAATTACATATTTTTGTGTTAACACCAGGGGCAAATATCATAGCATTGCCTATTAGCAAAGAATGCGTTATTTTAAGCTGAAGATTTGCACTAACTTCAACATATTTTATGGCTATAAGTAACAAGCAAATGAAATTTGTTTGGACTTACATTGCATCGCTGTTTGCAATCAATAATTACCGACTGCTAACATTTGGTCTCTGTGAAATGAGCACCATGCAAATGAACCTTGTTCATACTTTAACCCTAACCTCGCCTAAAACTACAAAATACTGCTGGTAGTAAACTGGAGTATGCAGTACTCTTAATACACTGGCATATGATAAATTATGTTGTACTTTGGAGTATGGTGTACTTTACCCCAAATGAATGTCTGGGACGCTACAGTTATAAAGGGGAACACAGAACCCACACTGTCATTAAAGAGCAACTCTAACGATTCCCAACTTTTCTTAGGTTTCGATTTAATTGAGAAGAGCTCTGTCAAATAAAACATACTTGTCAAGATACCTATCTTTGACGCCGTTTTTTATGTTAAAAAATGCATTTTTGTTGCCTTTCTTTCCGCGAGTCTATCCCAGTTTCGTGAAAATGAGCAGGACGTCAAAGCTCATTTACATCTAATGAATATTCATTTCTGACGTATTACCGGTGAGATGGAACAACGCGAACATACACATGCGCATAACACGCATGCGGCTTTCTCAGGTACTACATCATATTTTTTCATTTCTCAACAGCGCCACCAGCAGCAAATTTGTGGAAATTTTACATAAATTTGAAAGAAATTGTAATAAATTTCTCGCAAAATAACAACATTGAGACGCAAAACAAACATGATTTTGTAATGAACAAGTAATTTATTATATATTGAACACAATAACATTTAATTCTAACACTTTTCAAAACCGTTGGAAACAAACTTTTCAAAACCGTTGGAGTTGCTCTTTAACCCTAACCTTCCCAAATCCTCCAAAATCAACTTTGCAAAATGGAGGAATTTGGAGGATTGAGGGCACTTGGAAGTTGATGCATCGGAGGATTTTGCAGGATTGAGGTTACTAGGGGTTTTTGCCCCTGCAGGAATATGGAGGATTCAGGTTATCAGGCTCAATGTGATACATGAGGATTTTGGAGGATTGAGGTTACTAGGGGTATGCAAAAAAACCCTAGAGGATTTTGGAGGATTCATGCTATGGTCCCCATAAGAGGATTTGAGGTTTCAGGTTATATGGAGTTTTAACACTTTGAAATCAGAGGATGTTGGAGGATTCAGGTTACATGGGGGGAAAATGATGTAGGGAGTTAGGGTTAAGTAATACCAATTTGTGAGCAAAATAATGACACCAACAACATATCGGGTATTTTATCCAGAGCTCACATGGCACTTGTATACACCTAGAACATAAGCCAACATTTTCAGTGAGACCAGGGGTAATTTTGTGCCTCTACTTACAGTACACAAAAAAGTCACGGCCGAATACGGCAGGAAATTGTGTGCTTGCCACTGAAGGAAATTTGGCGAACATCCTACAAATAAAGATTATGTGCTTGCAGAGTTAGCTTACAGAAATTTTGTGCTAGCGTTTAATTTTTTATTTTTTTTATTTATTGTAACTTTTTCCTGAGGGTAGTCCATTTCAGTTTAGATAAACTGCTTTCCAAAGGAGCCCTCACAAGCATGGAATGGTTTAAGCATGGAATGGTGATTGTAATCGCTGAATTGGGCCATACCGTTTTTTGTTTTTATGGAAATCACCCGATACAAGGTTAAAAGCCACTCTAGGTAAAGGGTTAAGATAAGAGGTGGGTTTGGCGACATTTTGAAATTGCCAATCCCACCTCCCTTGAACCGTGTGTACATGGTTTGCTTAGTATGTCCAAGCTTTACTGCCTAATGAAGATCAAGAAAATCTTAATACTTACACTCCATATTTTAGTCTGGAGAGACACCTTGCCCCGCCCCTCATACATGAACCCCTTGTAGGAGAGCAGGCGCTTCAGAATGAAGCGAAGCGTGAAGATGATGGCCAGCCAGAGAATAGTGGCAAAGATGACTGTAGACAGGCAGATGGTAGATGCCTGTCCAAGATAATTCCTACACAGAGATTGCATGTGGGTGAATGAAAGCCATATTTCGCTGGGGTGCAGATTTAAGAAAAAAAATTAACCGAATTTGCCCAATAGGCAAAGTCGGTTGCCCGAATGGCGGTGCATGGGCGGTGGCCATGACCGAAAAACAAATACTGGCATTTTAGGAAAACAATGAGTGAACAGGTTTAAGGCATTTAACCCTCCTATTATAACTATCACAACCAATCGAAAAATCAAATCCTCTCCTCTCCACAGCTTGTGTGTCTCAACCCTTCACTCGATAGGTTTTGATAGATAGGGTAGTTGGCTCCGATTTGGCAGCAGGAGAGGGAGGGTTAACCCCCCTTGGGCACGGTATTTTACGGGAGACGTCGGGGTGTTGCGGCGCTTCTGGCAGCCAAATCGAACTGCTACAATGTGTTTGTGCAGTCAAGCGTATCATAAACAATAATCCAACATTGGATTGAAACTGCACAAACAGCGGCCAGTGGCATCATCCGGCCTGGTGACACTTTTTTGCGCCCACAGGCGTCATCCGTACGCAAGGGGTTAATGGTGGAGAATATGAGTTGCGAAAAGCATGCAGACACACCCCATCAAGTGAATTGCTCTAAAAAAAAAAAAATTTAATATAGTGACTATAAATTTTTGCAAGTAGAATGCTGTATGTTCAAAGTATTCTTGGAAATTGTTGGATATAGCAGAGCCATATGAAAAACATTGCCTTGGGTTAGGGTTATTGCAAAAAAATCAGTACCACTGCAGGTATACAAATAGCCATTCTGAAAAAACAAAAAATATTCAGTTTTGTGCTTTCCCTTATGTTTGTGCATATACATATATGCTAAGCCGGCATCAGTCCGTACAGCAAGTTAGCACCCTAGTAAAATAGGGTTTGCCAGTCTTGGGACTTCACAATCACTTTTTAGCACTTTTTATGTGAATGTCTTATTACCAAAAAGCTGACTAGTCTAGTGACAGACTCTTATTAAGTCTGTCTTAACCCCTTGCGCCCGGTTTACACATATGTGGACTGAAAATTGCCACCTGGCCGGTTGACGTCTATACACGCCAATCTCTGCATTTTCAATCCATTATTGGGGTATTGTGTACGTTATGCTTTGCTGCACAAGCCTCTTGTTTCCATTTCGCTTGGCTGCACAAGCCGGTATGACACCCCGGCTCCCCCAACAAGGGGTTAACCCTAGCATGCCTAGAGCAATGTGAGTGACAAATTGATCAGTCGGCCAAATGTTTCCACATTTAGTTGTGTCATCAATATGAAACATTTTTAAAATGTTGGTATTTTAATGCCTCTTTTTCTTTCACAAGACCATATTAGTGTAGTTTCTCTGCAAGATCCAGTCAAAAACAAAGCAATGTCATTAATATGATGCTGCAAATATTTAGGCTTTTAAGCAGACCCAGGGGAAAAAGTAAGAGAATAATAGAAGCAACATGTTCACCAAATAAAATCTGAAGGTCAAAATCGGGATAAAAGTAGGACTTTTGTGGGCTTTGATGAGGACTAGTTTCCGTTGATACTCGCCTACATGTATGTCCACAGCATCACAATTTGCATGCACTATATAGCTCTATCAGACACTCACACTGGCAGAAAGTTCTCCTTGAGCTTGTCAATCATCCCCATGGAGGGATCCACGTGGGCCAAAGAGCAGGCTGTGACGGCCGTCAAGACAGCCAACCAACTCAGTGGGCTGGCTGGGTAGGTGGTGTTTACCATGCCATTCTATGGAGATGAAACACATTGGTATCTTGATTAGTCACACAGATCTACGATGTTGGTTTAAAGGATGTGAATCAAACAGATGTATGCTTACTTCCTGGCTGATTCATTTAGCGATCGCCGGCCGTTGTGATGTAGAACATGGCATATTTTGTTTTACCTCAAGCAAATCACAATTTGCATGCTTTTAAAATATCTCTTAATAGAGCCATTGTAATAAATAAAATGAAGCATCTCTGTCCGGCTGTTATTTACCCTAACCCCCTAGTATAATATTTACAAGGAACTATACCCATGTACTTTTAAGGAGTAGTAATGTATGAATGGGAACATTGAACATTCATCCAACAGACATTACACCGTCCCCTCGAAATTTAACAGAAAGTTGAACAGAAAATGAAAGATTGTAGACCAATTATTAATTTCACATATATCTTGACAACCTTGGAGAGTTCTATTTTTCCCGATTCCCTTTTTTTTTTTTGGTGGGTGGGGGGGGGGGGGGGGGGGGGGTGTGGGTATTATGACAATTAATTTATGTTTTTTGCTACAATAAGCACAGTTACATTTGTGTGGCTAAAATGTACATCCTCTTCGGCTGTCATATTGCTGTGCATTTATACATACCACTGCAATGAAGCTGCACCATGACATGATGTAATTTTTTTTCAATGTATTGTCACACACTGACACAAAAAGAAAAGCATCATTTGTGTTTTAGAATGCCAACCTGGAAACGCCTGAATTTCTTAACCCATGATCGTCTACCGCTTTCCAAGACAGCCTTCAGAGCTTCGTGGTTGATGTCAAAATCGATTCCCTCGTTGGTGACCGTGAACTGGAATGCCACGGCCGCGTGGGCTTCAGCCATCTTGGGGGTACCACTGCACCAAGCAACAGGGAGAATTCAACTGTGGGTGAAAGAGAAGTAATGTCTTAAGTGTGGTACTTGATTTAATATAATTAGACTTCAATGTGTAAATGAGCAACTGACAATCTGTCCATCTCATAAAATATTTCCCAGGTCATTTGTGGTATGTTCCAACTGCGGAGTTCTCTCAGAAATATATCAAATGCATCATTATTTAAACTCAAATTTAAATCCCAATTAATCAACAAATGTTTGCAGGTAGAATAGTTTCTTATCTCTAACACTAATAATCATAATTTTAATTTGATTTGCATTACTAGCTCCGTACCAACGTTTATGTTGTTATTTAACTTCTATCGTCTTTGTAATTGTAATTGGCGAACCAAGCTTGTGCTTTAACCAGTTCACGTCGGGATAATTTTGACATTCACAGACCCAGCGGCGGGAATATTTTTCCCGAGCCTAGATTCCAGACCGGTTCAGGCAGAATCAGGCCGTAATCTACAGGCAGAACACCCTGATATTTTCGGCCTCCCAGTGGGTCGCTGACAGATAGATACCGGTCTCCATCGAGTGCGTGTTTATCAGTCGGCCGTTCTGAGTACCGCAAAACCTTTGCGAGTTAACTCGTCATCCGACGCGAACTGGTTAACATTTTAGCCTGAAGTGTGAACGCGTACGGTGGCTCTGAAAGGGCATCACACATCGCAATTTTTTGTTCAAATATTCGCGAAGAAAATTTGCGATAACATTTTACGATAATATTGTGGTCTGGCCCCTTCGCTCATCACCAGCATCGAACATTGGTACCCTCGCCGCATCAGAGAGGCCATTGAAATCTACAAACACAATAGGGTACTTTAAGACATCGGCTTTTTCATCAGTGACATCTGGAGCCCAATCCTTCACATTCCGATGGGTCTCCTATACCCAAGGGCAACTAGTCCTTTCCCCATCATGGTCAGCTCCACACTGACACGCCTCAATGATATTCTAGCATCCCAGTTGCATCCTCAGTGACATCCTCTTCTCACGCCTCACCGCTTCCAGTCATACTAGTCCCCACACCATTGGAATCCCTTCAGTCTCCCGACGACAGGCAGAGTATACTGTACGAATCGTTGAGTTTCCCCAGTTCTTTGCAGAACCACACAAACTCTCAAAAGCACAGCGAAAAATTCCCCATTAGTACTGTACCACGGCGCGGTGGGAAACAAGTGTGGCGCTCATTGGTTGGCTCAGTCACGCACGTGCTCGGCTGAGCTGGTGACGTCACAGAAACCACGTGGCAAGGGCACGCAAATTCATGGGCACGCAAATTCATACGCACGCACGTACAGCCGGTGCACGCATGTACGGCCGGTGCATTCCGAGCCGTGGAAATTCCGAGACGTACATACATGTACGACCGTGTACGGTCGGATCTGTACGTGCGCATCAAAATCCCCATCGAGCATGCAACTCAATGCATATTCACATGGCGCACTCAAATACACTCATCCCATGACATAGTACATGTTGCCAATGATTATCTAATGCATCACGATCACATTCAGCCAGTGGCGGATCGAATTGCTAACGCGAAGTATGTGCGCATGCACGACAATTTCATTAATGAAAACTGCCTTATACGGAGAGTATGATGACTTTATACAATGAGGTGGTTGTGTGAAGAATTCCCCCCCCCCCCCCCCCCCCATGACGCGCGTGCAACCTCGAATCACACACGAACACGTACCGCAACCGTTGTACTACTCACGAAACAGTCACCGGCATAAACAGGTTGTCGCGCGGTGCATGCGGGCGCTGCGCGTCAGGGTGACGTCATGCAAGGTCGAGGGGTCACGATTTGAACTCCAAGACAACGAAAATACATGTTCTGCGGTAGCTTGAAAATTCCAGCTCTAGGCTCAAGATTCGCCATTAGAGCTGGAAGGAATTCTATAGGGTAGGTCAGGGTCGTTTAAGATCTTGCCGATATCTTCCGTTTCCCTGAATATATCAACTAAACACTCACCTTGAACTGTAGAGCAGTCACTCATGCAGCTTTTGATCCCCTCAAAATGAGAATATGATCAAGTTAAACCCGAAAAAAAAAGGAATTTTTCGTGCAACTCAGTGCATGCACAAACCAGCTGTGTACAAAGTAATGGAGCGGATTTTTGAACATGCACGATGTTTTCCGATCGATTATCGGCCAGCGGCACTACGCGCGCCTCGGGGCTCGATATCCAACGGCTGTTTGCTGATCGCTGTCAGTATTTCGATCGGAAAACATCGTGCATGTTCAAAAATCCGCTCCATTACTTTGTACACAGCTGGTTTGTGCATGCACCGAGTTGCAGGAAAAATTCCTCTTTTTTTCGGGTTTAATTTGATCATATTCTCATTTTGAGGGGATCAAAAGCTGCATGAATGACTGCTCTACAGTTCAAGGTGAGTGTTTAGTTGATATATTCATGGAAACGGAAGATATCGGCAAGATCTTAAACGACCCTGACCTACCCTATAGAATTCCTTCCAGCTCTAATGGCGAATCTTGAGCCTAGAGCTGGAATTTTCAAGCTAGTTCTGTGGGTGTCTCTGGGAATTAAACGGTAAATTTCACTTTTTATTTGGATGGTAAGTAACCCTTGGTACCTTCATCTGATCATGGAACTCCACTTGTCCTGAAGGTGGCGTATCTAGTATTTTGGTGGCCGTTGTAAGGTTGAATTTGGATGTTTTTGTTGGGATTTTAGACGTATTTAATTAATGAATAGAAAATCGTCGTACACGTACTTGGACCCTATTCGCCAGATCATGTCCAAATGTTAAAAGAGGCGATAAAGGGTCCAAGTTACTCGGACTACCCTTGGCCTAGCTCGAAAATTCTAGCTCTTGGCTCATGACATGTGAGATTCGCCATTAGAGCTAGAAGGAAATCTATATCATAGGTCAGGGTCATTTAAGATCTTGCCCATATCTTCCGTTTCCCTGAATATATCAACTAAACACTCACCGTCCGTGTGGAGCAGTCCTTCATGCAGCTTGTATCCCCTCAAAATGAGAATCTGATAAATTTAAACCCGAAAAACAAGTGAATTTTTCGTGCAACTAGGTGCATGCACAAAACCAGCTGTGTACAAAGCAATGGCGCAGTGATTCTTGGTGCCCGACCAAAACACGAAGGGCCAGACCACAACAATTTGCCGTTTGAAGCTTACGGTGGTTTCCGATTACCATGCGGCCGGTGCGGTATGCACTGCGCCCACACCCCCTCGTGGATCGCTATACGATGGCTGTTTCCTGATGCAATGACAGCTATAAGATTATGGACAAGAACGCATGCAATACAATGACGGGCTGTTCTTATTTCCTCGTTGCCTTTTCAGAATCCACTGAGGCATTATCCCATGATAATAAATCTTAGAAATATACAATTTCTGCTCAATTAAATTTGCGGGTAAACACTGACCAAATTGTAACATAAGAGCAAGATGAAAATATAGAGGTTAATAGCAGTAAATGCACGAAAAATTCACTTGTTTTTCGGGTTTAAATTTATCAGATTCTCATTTTGAGGGGATACAAGCTGCATGAAGGACTGTTCCACACGGACGGCGAGTGTTTAGTTGATATATTCAGAGAAACGGAAGATATGGGCAAGATCTTAAACGACCCTGACCTATGATATAGATTTCCTTCTAGCTAATGGCGAATCTCACATGTCATTGTCATGAGCCAAGAGCTAGAATTTTCGAGCTACCCTTGGCCTTGACTCTAATTTGAACAAAACTAAAGAGGGGCCCTACACTACACAATCGCCAATTCATGCAGGCCCTGGTGGTACCTGTAAAATGCTGAAAACGGATATGCAATTCTGAGTAAAAATGCAATCGACCGTGACATTTAAACTGCAAACCAGACAGCCTGGCAAAACAATCGGCAGTATGCGTCTACCTCCCCTCCATGGCGTAAGTTACACAACTCCCCCTCTCTCTCTCAGTCTCACTGCCCTGTGTACAACTTTTACTTAGTCGATTTCCAACACAAACATTAGCTAGTATATTACTTCATATTCTCAAAACTATTTACTTACACAACACTGAAAAATAATCACTCATTATCATCAATCTCTAGGTCTCCAAACTGATAAACTGTGAATTTATTTACCTTGTGGTTTGAGCAGCCGGCCGTACGATTCCTACCGGTTCCTTCTTTCAACGTGAAATGACCGGCTTTTTCGTTTGTTTGCGCGATATCAAAAATCACACAGCGCGTACGTACGTACGCGCACCTTGTACCTAGCTCCGGTTATGACGTAATATATGATTATACCACTTCAAAATAGGGTAGGTCTTTACGTTGTTTTCATTTTGAAAAAGAAAATTCAATTTCCTTTTGGCTTTTTATAACAATCTAATTAATTTTTATTCAAGTACAAATCATACAACAACAAACATTTTACATTTGAAGTTATTTTTTTCTATTTTCCTACGTTATTGCCATTTGGAGAATAAATATTTGGCGGTATTCCAAGTTTTTGAAAAATGTCTTCCCTTTCGAAAGTAATATGGGCCGCCCAACGTCCGGGGGGCCGGCCGGCGCGGCCAGGGGGCGGGGCGGGACTACGTAGACTGGCTCCCAGTCTCTTTACATCTTCCATCAAGGGTCTGGGTACGCGCGTGCGGGATGGTTGATGACTTTGACACGAAAAGGCCACACTTGTACAGAATAGGCTATCGCTAATAAGAGACGTAATAAATTTTGTACACAGTCCTTGGGTCCGGGTACATCACATTATGTTTAAAGTATAACACAAGCAAACGAGCTTCCAAAAAATTTCAAATTAATGAAAAACGACTTGAATTTCTTTTTTAACTGTTCGAAGGAAATGATATCTGCGCAGAAAAAATTCCTTTCCTATGAAAAGCATTAGAAAAGAAAGACTTGGGTTTTGATTTTAAAAGTCAAACAACATTCGTGCCCATTTTCTTTTCAGAGATTGAGGTACATATATATATAGAGAGCATAGGCCTACGTTTTGTCGACATGGGGAAAAATAAGTAGGCATACGGGGTCAATTAAAGGAAATCGATGTGCGTGCAAATTCTGCTGTAATAATAATTTTAAAAACTAGAAATATATGTGAAATATTCAAGTTATTGGGAGGAAAGAACGGCACAGAATTATCTATAGGGGGACAGTTCGACGAAATAAAACTTGGGAAATAAAACGTAAAACAGAATTACTCAGATAACGGCACTATACATAGGAAGTAATTCCAGCCTAGACAAAGCTTAGGGCAAGCATCTAAACATTGACCCCTGCAAGGAAAGACAACAAAATACATCAAAACTTGTATTCATAAACCAGCATGACACAGCAGCATTTTCCACATGGTGACGATGTGAACACCCCCCCCCCCCCCCCGGGGGGGTTACAACGAAAACGTTTTGTCCACTTTTCGGGGAAATTGTTGAGGGGGAAAAAAGACACACAAAAAACTTCGTGGCAAAAACGAACTCGAATAATAATCAGACTTACAACTCATCAGTGATTGTTTTATTATTGTCGCCGAACACAAGTAACATGCCACTCATGGGTAGGCTACAAAAGACTACAAAATCGGGAATCAACGTATCTATTAAAATTTCGTTTGAATTGTGAAACATTATTGGTGGATGGGAAGCAGGTTAAGGTAAGGAGTTCCAAACTACACTCTAAAAACAACTTAGTTAAAATATTGACTAGATTTCCTAGTTATTGAAAACTGACTAGGAATTCAGTCAAGCATCCGAAGTTTCAGGTTGACCGATAGTTACTTTGACTAGATTCCTATTTACTTCGTCGAGGTTCGAGGATTCTAGTCATTGCGTATTTTACGTCACGCGGCGGACGGGTTATTTCCAACATTTTCTAGTGCTCTATATTTTTACATTTTGAAAAGCAGAAGTTATGCTGCTCATTTCAGAAAATTGTTCATGTATGAATGGTGTTTATGAAGACCATTTAAAATGACAACTATGACTCAAAAGTAACATGAAAATAGTTGCTGGAGAAAAATATACTGCTGTTTGATGTTGTGATATTTGGCCATATGCACGTTTCCTATTGGTGTATTTGGCTGATGGATCATGCTATTGGAAAGGGTGGTAAAATTTATACCGATTGATAGACAATGCCATGGTTCACATTGCTTTGAGTATTAAAGGGTAAATTAAAATTAGTCGTGCCAATGTCTTGTATTGTTGTTTGTTTCAAGGTTTAGAAAAAATGACAACGGATTCAGTCATACAAACTAGGAAAAGTAGTAGAATTTGACTGAAATTCTAGTTATTTATGTTACTATTTTTTCTAGTCAATAATATTGACTGGAAAAATCTAGTCAGATTGACTGATTTTCAGTTGCACCCAGCTGACCCTGAACATCTAGTCAAATTTAACTGGTTTCTAGTCAAATCTGACTAATGCTTTTTTAGAGTGTAGGCAGTATACGAGGGAAAACTTGACTTGAAGCCTATCTCACAGTAGTACTAGACTTTGGAACAACAGTGAAACTTACCATAGGCCCTATATTGTTCTGTAATCTTAACCTCAGCCTATAGAGAAAAAAAAGTCAAGACAGCCGTGTGAAGAAAATGCTGCTGATGGGTTTGTGACTGAGCGGACCGAGTCACTGGCGGATCGAGCTCATTTTTTTATATTTTTTTTTTTTTTTTTGGGGGGGGGGGGGGGACATAAACCGGGCTATAACAATTCTTGTGACGGGATACGCAACAGGTGCCGTTCTCCAGGATTATTACTGAAAACAAAACAAATTTAACTAAAAACAAAAATGGTTGCATTACACAGAATGAGAACCCCCTAGGAGTGGCGTATCCGGGTTTTAAGTTTGGCTCTGGGAAGCAAAATTGCAAATTTTGTTCAAAAGGTGGCTCCAGTTTTCCCCGGGAATTAATTTGAGAAGGTGACCTCATTATTTTCATCTGGAAATGAATTTAAAAGTGGGGAGGCAGTTTCTTTGAAAAAATAAATAAGCAAAATGTCTCCAGGGAGAAAAATGTTCAACCCCTAACCCACGCCGCTGGATACGCCACTGCCCGGGAAGAATGATCGGTGCCTGGTTTCGCAGCCAGGTACACGCATGGGCGGCGATCCCGGAGGACAGGGGGAACACGTCCCCCCTAATATTTTTGGGGAGGGGACGGCTATGGTAGTGCCCCCCCCCCCCCCCCCCCCCCCCAATAATTCCCCCTCGTCGCATACATTTTATTGGTAATTGGCTTTTACATGCACCAGTATGCACCAGAATACATAAAGATCATCACACATTTTCAAAAAATTCCCAGGATACACAAATACGCTTAACAATTCTTGTTGGTTGTGTGCCTTTTCCTCCGTCCCCCTAACTTGACGAGAAATCGCCGCCGCTGAGAGTCAATCCGCGTGAAACGTTGAAAGAAGGCCGATCAGTGGTGACGTATCAGTCTATTTTCTTTGGCATCCTTCAAATATGAACCGGTCTTGACTATGACCGCAAGATCTTGTCATGAAAGATAACATTAATTTCCGGATTTGTTTTCAACTGTGCTGTCCCTCCAGTTATCAGATCTGGAATTATTGAATTATACATGTATATTGAAGGCTACATTATTTTGCTTTCCACATTTTGATTTTTCTCACTTTTCTTAGTTACTGACATTTCACTTTCTGCTTGATACCATTACATAATCCATGCAGACAAAAACAACAACAACAACAACAACAACAGCAACAACAAACAAACAAACAAACAACAACCTGTCAACTGCCCGGAGCACAATATTTGAGACTCGAGATGTTCGTCCAGCACTGTCCGTACGGCCCCGGCCTGATGAGTCACCAACTGGACGGAGGCGTTGACCAACCCGTACTAACTGATACGGAGTGGTATGGCCGAGTTTCAATAATAGGTCGACGGTCATCTTGCTAACTGTCCAGTCATCTCTGTCGGATTACATGTATACGGTGTAATTCATAAGATAACGGAACCTAAATTATAAGGGTACGGTCATTCGAAGGAGTGTCACGGCCAAGGTCCAAATGGTCATCACGCCAACGGTGTGCCACGAGGGTCATTGGAGGCACTCGGGTGCGCAAAAAGTTTACAAGGGGGAACTTCGAATTCATAGAGAAAATATACTACACTGGTTTAATTGGGGCGCTCAACTGCAGTTTCCGGTGGGGGGGGGGGGGGGGGGGGGGGGTACCAGAGGGGGCCAAGGGCGTAGATTCGCCGGAAGGGATATCCCCCCCCCCCCCCCCCCACTTTTGGACCAGGGGAGGATGCTTGACATGATCACACTCCTATTTTTTGTATACAAAACTAAACAAATAAATAAAATACGGGAAATAGGAAAATTAAAAAGAGACCAGAAGCCAATCACATACAAATTCACAGTAGAATTTGGAAAGAGGGTTTTAAAATGCGGGTTTGTTCGTGTGTGGTCAATAATCAAGACAAATAATTGATTTTCAACTGAATTCCCACAGTCGGCGGGTTTAGGGAATTTTATCATCATCACCCTCCCCCCCCCCCCCCCCCCCCCCCCACCTCCCCATCATCTCCCCTACTATTTGTAGACTTGACTTGGGGCCTTGGCTGGAGAAATTCCTCATTCCTAAGCTCAAACCCCATTAATTGCGTCACTTGAACTCCATGTCTTTTTTAAAAATGGGGGGGGGGGGGGGGCTGGCTTGCAGTTTATTATCTGTTTCGCAAGCCTGCGCGTGCGCAAAATACAAACTTTCTTCCTCAAGGAATTAACTTGAATATACTGAAAAGTCTGTTAAATAATCGGATTTCTTTCTGGGGGAGGGGTTCTTTTTGATTTGAGCCCTCCCTCAAGAGGTTATCCAAATGCTAACTAAAATACCTACCCCTCCCTAAATTGTTTGTTTGTTTGTTTGTTTGTTTGTTTGTTTGTTTGTTTGTTTTGAAGCTTTTAAAAAGAAATTAAAAACTAGAATTGTTAGCCCTCCCCCGTCAAGTCAAATCCCGGGCGCACTACTGCGTCGTATCTTCAAAGGCATTCTCCTTTAGTCTTATTTTCATGACGAATCTAGAGTAGTGCAGGAAGTTTCTTGAAAAAGATGACCCTAACCTGTTCTAAAACAGTGACGAAAAAGAGCCCGATTCGTTCTTTTTAAAGCTCAATCTGCGGAAGCTGAATAGCGCCCTCTTGCATGTAAAAACAAACGTCGGCTTGTCTGGCTCCCAGACATAAACTGGATTCTTTGTGTGAAAAATAAAAATTACGCCCGACCAAAGCGCATCTACATGTAGGCTTGGAGCAAATAATCACATGAAACTATTGAAAGTCACACGCTAAACGTTTTTAAAGTGCCGTTTCGTACGGTTTTTTGTTACCCTTCTCTCAAACAAACCAAAAATGGATACAGAAAAAGAGGAAGTGGAGGATTTCGAGATCACGGATTTCGATCTACTGAACGAATTCAACGTTGATAGACCAAGGAGGCGAATGACAAAGGCGCAAGCAATTTATGGTAGGCCCTGGTAATTTTGTATGGGGTCATGCTATAATTTAATTTATAGCGTCAACAACTTATAAAACTAAAAGCACTGTTAAGCTTAAACATGTTATTCACAATATTTAGTGGGCTCCTATGATTATTTAGAAGTATCATTAGTATTTAAAAGTATCTTAAAATGTGTGATTTTTAAGCGAAAAAGTTGATAACAACTGTCTAAACATGTGGCACAACCTGCTATTTCAAGATTTATGTCAGCAAAATCTGCAAAATATGAGGAAGAAATCAACATGTATGTGCAGTTATTGAGTGACCATACACTGTTATATGTTGTATGTACCAACCCGACTCCCCTCATTCTTGTGTTTTGTGTACATGTACCAGGTGTTTGGGCAGACAGCGATGATGAAACAGATGATAGACCGAGTTTCGGTTCAGCCAGTCGCAAAGGCAAAGCAGACTTGAATTTTGTCAGTACAGAAATCAGGGGAGGAGAACAGGAGACCAAAAAGGTACAACAGATCAGTCATGTAGTCCAGACCATCATCACAAGACCAACTGCAAAGCATGCACAAGACCATTCTAAAAATGGGACGTTTAAACGGAAAAAATTGAAATCCGTTTAGAAATTTTCCCAAACTTAAATTTTAAAAATTGGACCTTGTATTTACGGAATCTACATTTCAGTTTTATTTACAAAAAATCCAGGATCTTTGTAAATTTATTTAATATACAAAGAAATACAAACGCCTTTAGTACTGCAAGTGCAAAGTGTATACAATTGTTTGTGTTTGATGTTTTCAATACGCTGCTGGGCCACGATCAATGCTCGAACGCGGGCGGCACCTTTCTTACATCCTACACAAATACTGGGTAGCGTCGACGGGCGGCAGCCTTTTTGCAATTGTTGACTAAACGTTTACACGCGACGGGAAAGTTTTGCTAAACGTTTATCAAATTAAACGTAAATTCCCATCCTTAGACCATTCACAAGACCAGCTTGTAACGGGCACAAGTAACAGGCATAAAACCATGATAAAGGAATGCTTTTATCACAGTTCATTTGAATAGCTTGAGACTTGAATTAAGACTAAATGTCTTGTTGTGTTGGTCTTGTGGGGTCTTGTGATGGTCTCGACTACAGATAATGGCAATTTCATTCAAAACTTGTTGAAATAGATTGACTGGAAGGAATTTCCTATATTTTACATTTCAAACCATTTATTTCTTTTTTAATTATGAAAGAAATATAAAAAAGCATCTGGGGAGCCACAGATATTATGTTGGACAATGAGCCATGTTTAGTTTCTTGCTTACATATTCTCATCAAAACAGAATTCAATTACATTCATGAATTTTACATGTGGTCGCCCATATGGAGCATTCAAGTGTTGTGACTTCATGGTTACTTCTAGTGAGTGCCTACCAATATGTATCTACAAACTCGTCTGTTTTTGTTCAACCCACCAGCAATGTGCGTGACTTATTTATCAAAAGTTGTATTCCAATATTTTGAATACTTTATCAAAGTGAACAAAGAAAACTGGCAGGAGCGGGATTCGAACCTGCGACCTCCGGAACCACCTTTGATCAGTTTTTTGAAATTAGTATAAATTGTTTGCACTTTATCAAATTGCAACACCTGGGTCAAATTAGGCAGATTCAGGAAAATTTCAAGTTGCTTCAATCCTTTTAAATATTATATCACTGGAAGGAGTAAAAAATTTGAATTAATATGAGGGGTCAATGGTCATGAAAGGTTAACCCTGTGCAAAGTTATGGATTTTTGTTGATTAAAATTTTTGGGTCATTTTGGAGGCCAATTTTAGTTAAAAAGTTGTGACCATATTGCCAATTGCTACATTTTTAAATTGAAAATGTGAGCCTCATTTATTTCATATCAATTTGTTATCAATATAAATATAATTGTAGGAGTCATTTAAAATAGTAACAATTAACAAACACCAATTATTTGCCAATAAATGATCAAAAACTAAATAAAAACAAATTATAAGCTGGTCACAGTGCTGACAGAAGATTGGGTACCGCAAATAGCGCCGCCAACGCCGGTTCACGTGAATCTGCCTACCACAGATATTATGTTGGACAATGAGCCATGTTTAGTTTCTTGCTTACATATTCTCATCAAAACAAAATTCAATTACATTCATGAATTTTACATGTGGTCGCCCATATGGAGCATTCAAGTGTTGTGACTTCATGGTTACTTCTAGTGAGTGCCTACAAATATGTATCTACAAACTCGTCTGTTTTTGTTCAACCCACCAGCAATGTGCATGACTTGTTTATCAAAAGTTGTATTCCAATATTTTGAATACTTTATCAAAGTGAACACAGAAAACAGGCAGGAGCGGGATTCGAACCTGTGACCTCCGGAACCACCTTTGACCAGTTTTTGGAAATTAGTATAAATTTTTTTCACTTTCCATTTATCAAATTGCAACACCTGGGTCAAATGAACTAAATAATTAATGCATACAAAATAACACAAAAGTCTAAATTGGTCCATAGACCAATTTTGTAGATTCCAATAAAATTATCTCTGGAAATATGTGGTGCATATCTGGAACTCATTCTTGCATGCTTTTTACTCCATACTTTGAAAATCAGGATGAAAAGGACAAGCCGTCGTCGTCATCTGCCTCATATCAACTGCCCCTGCGACCTGAAGCGTCGTCAAAAGGTCAGAGCCCAAAGGTCATGACCAATGCCCAGAAGGCACATGCCGGCTTGATGAAGTCGGACAAGCAGTTTGGCAACTGGCAAAGGCACACGAAGGGAATCGGACAGAAGCTCCTCCTACAGGTAGGTTCAGGTTTCTCCTTAGGGGAAAGTGGAAAGATTTTACTTTAACCCTGACCTTCCTAAATCCTCCCAAATCCTCTTTGCCAAATGGGGGAATTGAGGGTCTTTGGAAGTTGAAGCATCGGAGGATTATGCAGGATTGAGGGCAGAAAAGGATTTTACCTCTGGAGGAAAATGGAGGATCCAGGTCATCAGGCCCAATCTGGTGCTGGATAATTTTGGAGGATTGAGGTTACTGGGATGTTTATGAAAACCCCTTGGAGGATTTTGCAGGATCCGTCCAGTTGTCCCGATAAGAGGATTTTGGAGGATTCAGGTTACGTGGAGGAAAGTGAGAGAGTTGGGGTTGATACCACCACCAAAATCGGTCAGGAACAGCAAAATCTTGTAAAAATACCTTCTGGTCTGGTATATTTTTGTGCTACCAGCCCAGCTGTCTAGTAGATTTTTACCTAAAATTCGACCCCTGCTACTTAGTATTCTATAGCACTGAGTCTCTCTGTCTTTGATGATTGAGTGTATCATGACAGCAGTCAAGATACTTGCAACTGCAGAGTATTACTTCTATGTAATACAGTTATGTTACTTTGTAAATTATATTTGTATCAATGAATTAATAAAACAATTGTTATCATCTCAGAAAACCAGTAGTTCATGCTTTGTTTCTGCCTTAGGATGAAAACAGACATTTTGCCTCCAACCCCAGCAACAAACAGTAGTACTACATATTACTACGTAATTTATTTGGGGTAAAGTACTAAATACTAAAAATTAGCATTGTACACAAATAGGTGAGAGTACTGCTTAATACAGTTTACTACTAGTAGTATTTTGTAGCTTTATGTGAGGTTAGGGTTAAAAGAAGATTGAGAAAACAAAGTCTGCACCACAAGACAATTATGAACTGATTTACTACTGCTCGTTTCCCATTTCCACAGATGGGGTACATCCCGGGCAAAGGTTTGGGCAAAACCAACCAAGGAATCGTCCGGCCGGTGGAGGCCACGAAACACAAAGGCAAGGCGGCTGTGGGTGCCCACTCGGCTTCTCAATACGTGGGCAGGCACAGCGCTAGGGAACCGGAGGTGGTGGATTCCGAGGAGGAGGAAGACACACAGTTCCGGGAGGAGCTAGCCCGATGGAAGAAGGGAGGAGATGTATGCACTGTTTAACTCAAATTGTCATTGATGGATTGAGGGGTTGTCAGACAGGGATACAAATTATATGCTCATTTTTATGTGACGTCCCCAGTGCCACCTCATGAAGTGGAGAATCTCTTGCTTTAACCCTGACTACCGCAAGCCCATCAAACTCCAAATTTTGGATGGATCAGTACCAAACATTATGAAACTGTTCTTGGATTTGTTAGACTGAGGATAGGGTCCAGGGTGATGGTGTTGGATTTTGATTGAGTTGGGATACAGGGGTGGGGTCAGTGCAGTAACTGGCTAGTGGTACTGGGTGTTGGAATGTGCTTAGGTGGGGATATACAGGGGTGGGTCAGTGCAGTGAATAGTAGTTGTACCAGGTGGCACCACATGCAATACCCCCAAGTGTAGATAAATGTGAGAGTCAAGTTTGCACCTTCGCTGCATGAGTCCGAGTAAAAAAAAAACCACATATTTGTGTACAAACATATAGTTGGATTTTGATGAGTTTAGTATTGTAAGGCAACGCATCTGAAACCTTGCACAAGGCCTCCCGTCCCAAGTCCATCAAAATCAAACAGTACAGGTCGTGTTGGAGTTTGGCATGCCCAGTACCCTTCCTCTGCACAGCCTGTTGGACTATGGCAGGTTCAGTACATTCCCATATATGTGTGTGATTGGTTGTTGGAGGTTGATGGGTTTGGTATTCCGCTTAGTGCATAAGCCTGGGGGGTTAGGGTTAAATGAGTATCACACAAGTCGGAACAGTTGGAACATTGCAACAAGGACATTGTCTGCTTCCATTTGAGAACACCCACTGTTCCCATCAGGAATAGCTTGGAAGCACTGCATGATCCTGTATGGGAACAGTGGTCTATGTATGTACATACTTATACAGGAACGGTCTTTTCCAGTTGGGAATACACCAGGAACATAACGTGTTCCCAACAGGAACACACATTGTTCCTGAAAGTAGCATTCCATGAGAGAGCTTTCTAAGTTTGATGGTCAGGTTATGGTCTGATAGACGTTTGCTACTTCCAGATCTAAAAAGACATACAGCAACCATGTAGGTCTAGAAGTAGTCATTCATATACCAAATTCTTCGATATCAAAATAAGTCAATCTGAAAAGAAGAATTTAAAAAAGCTATCAACTTTAATTTCTCACTTTTTTTGGGGGGGGGGGGGAGAAGGTGGGGAGGAGAGGAAGAAGGTGGGGAGGAGGTTGGTTAGCACAGCAACCTATTGTCACACTGACCTCAGTTTATTCTCATGCAACACCTCGCAGGTCTTGAATAATTGGAAAAAGCACCATAGAGTCAGTAATTTTTGTTTGTTTGAACATTAATATGCCATTACATGTACTGTCATCAGCAAAACGTTTGATTCCAATTCAGGTAGCGAAGAAAAAGACCAAGTATGTCTACCGCACAGTCGAAGAGGTCAAGAAGTCGGCGCACCTGAGGAAACGAAAGAAGGCAGACCCTTCGGGCAGTGGTGTGAAAGTCATCGACATGACGGGCCCCGAGCAGCGTGTCCTGTCCGGCTACAGTCACCTGGGCAGACAGCACGACAAGCCATTGGAGAGGTTAGAGGTCGAGGGTATGGAGGGCAAGAAGTCGGCGTTCGAGATGCCAGAGTTGGAACACAACTTGCAGCTCTTGGTTGAGATGGCCGAACAGCAGATCATTCAGCATGACAGACAGTGGGTTGAGATTTATATTCATATTTGATGTTTGGTGGAGCCCTAATGACTTGGACATTTTTTCGGCATTGTAAAAAATTATCTACCAGGCTGTATGCTAAAATTGGGAATGTTACATCTTTCATTGATGATTCCAGCATATTACAGGGGTGACATTTCTCCCGTTTTTTCTGATGTCAGGATTCTTGGTGAGACTTCGTCTAGATTTCCGGAAGATTTTTTTTACTTAAATTGTTATCATTCCAAAATGACCTCTTGCAACCTGCAACAGTCTTCTTTTAATTCTAATGAGACTGTTTTTTTTACAATTTTGAACCATATCTTTTGGTAGAAAATGGAGTTTTCTCGTTTCAGAAACGTCATCTAAATTAAATGATTTTTCATTTTTCTCAGATCTCACCTCTGATATTAGAATTTAGAATCAACAGTGCTTGAAATCAGTTTTATCATAAAGTCAAGTGTATGTCATTGAACTATATTAATGTACCAGACTACTAACTCCTCATTCTTCATGCAGATACTTTGAAGTCATCCTAGGTGTGGCCAACAATTTCAATTATCTGTAGTCGTGTGGCTATTCTGTATGCACCTTGTGTTTGTGTGTGTTAACATCCAGAACGGGAAACCAAAAGTTTATTCGGGCACTTAGGTTATGAACATGCGTTGTTCTTTTAACGTATGTGCACAGCCACAATCGTGGGTATACTTTGTTGCAAAGATACCATTATAGACGATAACATTTGCAAAATTTTGCAAAATTTGGATTTGTCAAACTTAACCACTTGCGTACGGTTGACACAAATATGTGCAGATTGAAAATTGCCACCTGGCCGGTTGACGTCTATACACGCCAATTTCTGCATTTTCAATCCATTATTGGGGTATTGTGTACATTTCGCTTGGCTGCACAAGCCTATTGTTTCCGTTTCGCTTGGCTGTATAACCCGGCCTGGCGCCCCGACGCCCCCCATGAAATACCCGTGTTGCCCGTGTTCAGGGGGTTAATGCACTTATTTTAAGTGGTCATGAAGCCTGATAGCTGATTCATGTGTAATCTCAAAAAATGTTTACATAATTTTTGTTCAAAATGTTGTTCATTACTTGGACACCAAAAATAGTTGTACAAATGACTTGTGGCTATGCATGTATTTAAACAGTACAGACACAGAAATGCAAATGGCCATTTTCAAACTCTGCTAATTTGATATAGCTCCATGGAGTTTGTGCACCCGCTACATAGAAATGTCTAAACTTCATTCCCAGGTTGCATCATGAGGAGGACATGGTCGTCAACCTCCAGCATGAGCAGGGCAAACTCCGGGCTGTCTTGAACCAGGAGGAGAGGCAGATCTCCCACCTTGAGAAGATCATGGTCATCGTCGAGCAATGCGAGGAGCGCTCCAGGCCGGGATGCTCCAACCCGCTGACCCTGGACGATTACCAAGACATCTTCAAGACGTTGCAGGAGGAATACCGGGAGGAGTACAGGGCTTTTGAGCTGTCGCAGCTTGCGGCGGTGGTCGTATTACCCTTGGTATGAATGCTTGTATGCAAGTATTTTGTGTTACCCCGTGAGCATGGGTGGAATAGGGACTCGTGTAGTACATCTGTATCCCATATACCAATAGGCTGAAGACCTAGACACACTGAACACGACACACTTTATTATTTGTGTTCCAGACAGGGCTGTATTCGAGTCCGTCACAAGTCCCTGCAAGTCCCTGCAAGTCCATCACAAACCCTCCAGTCCTAATTCCAATCACAAGCTATTCAAATGAGCTTTGACAAAATCCAGTTACTTGTGACTGGCTTTATGAAAGGACTTGTGATTGGACTTGCGAAAGGACTTTTGAAATGACTTGCAGGGACTCGACTACAGCCCTGGTTCCAGAAGCACAAGGGGGAGGTGAGTTGGTCTCCCCAATGGTGGAATTACCCCGGCTGGGTCGGTAGAGTTACAAAAATCTGCCCACCCCGCAGTTTTCAATAACCTCCCTAGGTAGGAAGAATATAGGAATGCTGAAATAAAGAAGTTGTAAATCAAGCTTCAACCCAATGGGAAAACAGTTTTTAAGAGGTACCTTGTGGCAGTGTAAAAAATACTTTCTTTTTTTCCAGAGCACTTTTTCTGACTGGTCAAAAATTTAGCAGAGCTACATTTTCAATTTCCAGAGCTCTTTTCCTGGTTTCCAGAGCCCCATAAAAAATGGTTTATTTTATCAGTTATGTAACACTTTGCATGTTTTTCCATGTACGCAACATACAATGGATACCAAGTAAAATAACTATCATTTACTCTTCCAGTTATATAAAAAACTGCCTTCCTAGTTCCTATTCTTTCTCTCTAATCCATCTTTTCTTGCTTTTATCATTTTCTGCTTATCTTAAATTTTTACAAGCACACTGCCTCATTTCTCAGTATTCTTGCTTTCTCAGTCGGACAGTGACTGAACTCACTCAGTCTGAGTCAGTCACTATCATTTTCTTTCCCATTTCAACTAAGGGCCCTGGGAAATTGTTGTGCTCTTTGTGCATTCTGAGGCATTTCTGACATGTCTGAAGGCTTAAACTTAAAAAATTATGAGAATTCTTACCTTTTTTCTGCATTTCTTTGAACATTTGGTAATCCTTATCTTCAGGACCCCTGTTCCATATAAGAGAACGAAGGACGGAGACAGTTTATGTTTTGGAAATTTCAATATTTTGTGATGATACAGGCAGGAAAAGTCACTCTGTGTGCTTGTTAAAGATATTATGTTGAATATGAGCAAGCTTAATTTGTGGAAAGAGGGCAGGGTTTCTATTTATGAGGGAAATTATAGGGTAAAACAGCAACAAAGACGACCCACAAAAAATGGTAGGTAAGTCACATTTTCTTTGAAAGTGCGTTTTAAAATTACAACAAACACAAGTAAATCTGAAGGAAAAAAAAAGCCTGCTTTAGCCTGCAAAAATCACTTTGGTTCTGTAAAGTCATTTCCATAGTCAGCTTTAAACGGAACTCGTAAAAAAGATAGAGGTGTCCTTAAAGGATTACCGAAAATTCAATCAAAATGACTAATCCATTGGCAATACTGAACAACACACTTTCTCAGATTTTTTCTTATTTGTATAGTATAAAGGGGCACAAAGGCCACAACAGACTGGCCTACCAATGTTATCATTTTATTGGTGGAGGTACACTTGTAAAGCCAACACTCATGTGTGGTGAATAATCAACCATTTTATTCAGAACAAAAAAATTATCAGCAAAAGCAATAAACCAACCCCCCCCCCCCAAAAACAAATATGATACTGACGTTTTTGCAATCACCGTCAAACTGCACGCACAGAGTCACTGTGCCGCGGTACTCCATGCCGTACAACGCGCCGGAATGCCTGCCGACTAGCCTAGTATGCATGGTGCATCATGGAGGATTTACCGTAACACGGTGGCCACATTAGTGGAATTATCCACACCTTCATTTATCACACACTCAACCGCTGGTCTTGTCGAAAGTTTGATTGAAATAAATGACTATCCTTGTTGATTGATGGACAAATATCTGGAGAAAAAACTGTTTATATCGACGGGATTTGGCCGATTTTGTTTATCTTGTCATGTTCCTTCCTCCATGATCTTGTCGAGTACGGTTCCAAAAATCATTTTGCTGCATGTAAGCATACGTGTCTAGCTACTAGGCTTGCCGCACGGACAATACACATAAAACGAAGGTGGGACCTGACTATAAATGTCGGTGTTGCATGATATAAAGTCCCCCAAACAACGGACTCACTCGCACATGCAATACGCACGCTCAGGAGGGTTTTCCCACGAGTCCATATTTGCCGCATGTGCATGTACTCCCGACTGGACATTGGCACGACATGCACGATTCATGCCGCACTAAGCTTGCGCATAATTATCGCATGTATTGCGTAGATGATCTGCAGACGACCATGCCGTGTATACCGCGTGCTGTCCGTTCAAGACTTCTTAAGATTAAAATGGGGGAGATTGATGATTTATTCATTGTCATGATTGTATTGTTGTAATAAGGACGTACTCAGTCTAGTAGATAGTTGAAATTTTCTACCCAAAATCACGGGAGCTGCACGCGAGCGATTTTTTTCAAAATGTTGAAAAATTATTGCTCTCGTAATTTTTTTTTCGGGAGCCATTTTGCAGGTTTCGGGAGCGGAATCGCTCTCCGCTCCCGTGTATTTTTTTCGCTGCCTTGTGGTGAATAGCACTACTGCTTCTTTAATAAGCCAGTCCGGTATCTCAAAGGTCAAAGGTTATTCGGGATAAAATTGCTGACGTAATTTAACACGTGCGCGTTGTGCGGCCAGGATTTGACCCCCCCCCCCCCCCCCATTCTCAAAGCCTCAACCTTTAGAATGCAAAACAGTACACAGGAATGGTCAGAATGATTGACTAATTGCAACATTCTGTCCCAGATTAAGAAAGAGCTGACGTCTTGGGAAGCTCTCAGAGAAAGCAGCAAGCATGTAGAGATATTCAAGAAATGGAAGGACCTGCTAGACTCCGACGACAGCCGCTTTCTGCTCCCCAACGGCAAGACGATGACGGTATATGAGAGACTAGTCTGGGAGATCTGGATGCCACAGATCAGGCGTGCCATAAGCAACTGGAACATGAGGGATTGCGACCCAATCATTGGTAAATTCCTCTAAATATCATAGGATTGTGATTTTATTGTGTGCTTTTCAGAGTTTACAGAGCATTTGTAAAAAAATCTGATAAATTGCTGTGACTTTTATGTTGAAGCATTAACCCTAACCGTCCCAAATCCACCAAAATCCATCCCCCAAATCGTTGGATTTTGGCGGACTTGGTCCTAAAGGCCTGCCGTGAAAAATGATTGATGGATTATGATGGACTTGGTCCAGGAGGCCTGAAGCAGTGCCGGTGCAATTGATGAATTTTGCCTAGGATCCAGTAGTAGTGTTGTCATATAAGGCATGTGTACTAAGTCCATCAACATCAACAAACATTTCTGTGGTGGTTCCATTAGCCCATGTATAAAAAGAAAATTGACTGATTGATTTTAGCTGATTTGGTCCAGTACCCCACAGAGACAGTAGGGAGTTAGGGTTAACAGAACTGCCAACCAGTATGCATTTTCATATTTCGTATGGATATTTACGAAAAATACAGAAGTATGAATTTTTGTTTATAAATATGGATTTTGTGAAATCCGACCCTAATGTTTTGTCATGCATACGATGCTAATATACTACACGTGTACTGGCTCATTAATGCGATCCGAACCGATGCAACTTTAGCTTTGAAAAAATAATAAAAATAGGAGACTTTCCATCTAGTGCTTGGGTTCTTTAAACTCACCAGGTACGCAGCATGCACGCGGCATGCACGCGGCATGCACGCGGCATGCATGCATAGCATGAGCTCAGAAAAAAAATCTGATTTTCTGAATACTGATATGCGTTTGAAAAAGTTGACAGGTGTGTATTAAAGCTGCTATGTCTATGTTTTTGGGGTGTATTACCCTAGAAAATAACTTGTTAACATTCAATAAGTTATGAGCTCTCCAAAGAAACATTCTACCCTAAAAATAATCAAGAATCGACTGATGATAAGTTACAGATTTTATAGTAAGTTTCAAATATTCAAGTTAGAGTGGAAGACATTAAAATGTCGCCTTAACTTTGAATGCAGAATTTCTCCTTTATGCCTCATTTCTTAAAATGATAAGTCCGGAACTATGATGATCTGATCTTTTAGCCTTCAATGGCATTGAACAGGAGCAAATGGCTATCGATTCACCGGATTGGAAAACATTTTATCCCTCGCTAGAGCTTCTGGAGAACTGGCTTCCCTTGCTTCCTCAGTGGCTGCTCAACAACATCTTAGACCAGCTGATTTATCCCAGGCTGCAAGAAACTGTGGACGAGTGGAATCCACTGACTGACATCGTTCCCATACACGCCTGGCTTCACCCTTGGCTGCCGCTCATGGGTAAGGTCGCATTTCATAATATTCCAGGTGCTGTACCGATTGCAGTACCGCATTTTGTACCTCACACCTAGTTGATGAATAGGAAGCCTGCCGGCTTAAAGAACTGAACAATTGTGAGGTCAAAACTGGAGCTTGGAGCTCATTAAAGCCCAGTCAGATTGTCAAAGATTTCCATTTTGCAGTAGTCATTAAATGCTGAACAGGCATGGCCTGACAAAGAACCCCATTAGTGGAGGGCTTCCATTGTTGCAATGAATGTTTATTATCGGCAGCTTTGGCTTGGAATACTTTAATCACCCATTGCCTACCAAGTCAGATAAGCTAGAGAGCACTGTGAAGCACTGGTCACAATCTCCTCATGGATATTCCTATGACGAAACTGCCTGCGTGCAGCCAGCTGGACGTTAATGCTGATACCGCCAAAAACATTTGATACCGCTTTCAGACAATTTATGAAATGATCTTTAGCAATACGCATCTGATAAACTGCAATCATTCTTAATGTAATCATCAGGTTAAATCATTACATGTTCAACTGCCTCTTGAAACCTCAGATTCCCACTATGTGAGAAACGAACCTTATTCACAAATATTAAAGCGAGGCTGTCTAATTTTATTCTAAATAAAATACCTGGAATGCTTTAGATGGACACGTTGCCTTGGAGATGCCCCAATTAGGCTACAAAAAGCATCGGTCCTAAAATTGCTGTGGTTGGAAAGATCATTCAAAAGTAGAATACAATGTACACGGCCATCATTTGAAAGTGCACCATTTGTCTGAAAATCATTGCTGAAAATAATTTCATGGAAGCCAGTCTGGTTTGGAAAAGTCGGTCCGTTGGAATTCAGACTGGTACCCTTGGTCTATAGTGCTTTGGTTGTGTACAGGCTGCACTATGTGTGGCACCAGTCTGAAAGTCCGGATGTCAATGTTTCGAACCGTTCTGTATTTCTCTGTAAATGTTACACATTATGGTTAGAATATTTACACCCAGACCTTGGAAATAGGTGAGGTCACTAACCAGAAAGATTAAAGTTGGGAGAAATTCAGGGCAATGTGTGCCATAAACATAGTTTTGACTTATTGCTAAAAAAGTGGGTTGTATTACTTTGATGTATTACTTTGCCAAAAATCCATATTTGAAAGTGAGATTAGCCCTGCAAATACGACAAAACAAAGGTAAAACCTATGTGCGCCAGTGTTTATTATTATTATTCTTTTTTTCTGGTAATGAAACCGAGGATTCCTCAAAAGTGCATATCGCACTGTAGCTTGAAAGCCTGAAGAAACACGACAAAGAAATGTTCAAGCTTAGAAGTGGGAGGAAAAAAACCCTAGAAAACCCACGGAATCAGGCAGGGACTGAAAACCCAATCCATACGTCGGCCGTGGTGGGATTTGAACTTAGGTCATTGGAAGGCAAGGAAAGTACCGCTAGACAAACCTGGCTCCCCAACACTTGAAATGCGTGTGTACACACTACAATGCACAAATATATGCATGGATGTGCATATTGATACTTGTATAGATTAAAAAAATGCACCATAATATTATCTTTTCAACCCTTCCTCAGGCGATAAGTTGGAGCCATTGTACATCCCAATCCGCCAGAAGCTGGCCAGAGCCCTGAGCAACTGGCACCCCAGTGACACCTCGGCTAAGACCATCCTGATCCCTTGGAGGCGGGTCTTCTCCCGGGGAACCATGGAGGCATTCCTGGTGCGCAACATTGTACCCAAGCTGTCCGTCTGTCTGCAGGAGTTTGTCATTAACCCTTACGACCAGCATCTGGGTGAGTTGTGACTCCCGCTGGCCACTACGCTGCGGTGTTGGGGTAGTGAAACCCCAAATATATTACATATGAATCTCATTACAAAATACATCTTATTGTTAACCCTAACCTCACCTAAAGCTACAAATTGTTTAGTAGTAAACTGTAGTATGCAAATACTACACTGGCATATGAGAAAGTGTGTAGTATTTTGTAGTACAGTGGAACACTGCTATACCGAACATTCGGCTTTACTTAACACCATCCTTGGCTGCCAAATTTTGTGTACAAAACTTACCGAACATTGTTGTTGAAAAAAAAAAGGCAACAGAAAAAGAAAATGTACCGGGTATTTGGGCTGTTTGCAATTCCCAAACGGCCACAGCTTTATATTGAAGAGTGACAGGTGGCTATTATTTCCACAAGGAATAGAAGGGAAAAGCCAACTGTTGCTTTAGAATTCGGTAAGCTTAGAAAGTATGAACATGTAATTACATGATTCAATGGCCGGCACATGTTCAAAGTCGTCCTTAAGTAACCGCCAGGGCGTGCAGGGTGACGTGCTGCATGCCAAGATGAATGGACAGTGGTTGTGTCTCCACGCGCGGGTGCAAGAAATACTACTACACTGACAATGGTCAAAAGAGGGCGCCGCTTTAATGTGCTTGCTCTTCTAATGCCAGTAAGGGCTGATGCTGTTCTCAGGATGCTTTAAGAATGTCAAAAAGGTATATTCAGCATAGCCTGGCTGCCAGTCTACCCAGTGCCCATGTTTGCCCTCTTTCCACCGTAATGCATTTGACCGTATTCCTCTCCCCTCCCTCAGAGCCCTACCGCTGGGTGATTGACTGGGAAGAGCTGCTCCCTACTCCTACGCTGGTCAGTCTCTTTGAGAAGCATTTCCTGCCCAAGTGGCTGCAGGTGTTGTGCTCCTGGCTGGGCAATAACCCAGACTATGAGGAGGTCAGTAAGTGGTATCTTGGCTGGAAGGGACTTCTGCCTGAACGCATACGGGAGGAACCAGTCGTTAAAGGTAAAGATGATAAAAAATAATAATCTGAATGCTGTTTTTAGTCCAACTGTATCACAACGCTAACAAAGTATGACAGTAACGAATTATGTATAATAATTATACCGTAGGGAAATATTTTACTTCAATAAACCCCCCCCCCCCCCCACCAAAATTGGTAAGGAACAGCAAATCTTTAAAAATAACTATCCATCTGTGTTCAGAATTGCATGAACACTTGGCACAACCTTTAATTTTGAGAATTTAGTTGGGAATTTTTAGTGCAATATAGGGGAAGAAAGTTTGTGTTTTCTGTGATAGATGTTCTTGGTACCATGTACATGTAGGCCCTATAGTCACTCATACATGTTGATTTCTGCCTCATTTTTCCCAGATTTTGCTGTTCCTGACCGGTTTTGGTGGGGGGTATTAAAGTAAAATCTTTCCTACCGCAGATCAATACAAGACATCAAAGTATACTCACTGACGTTTCGATGGTTGCACACCCACTTTGCACAATTTGCATCATATGCAACACTTTTTCCCGTTACCCACACAGTTTACTTGAAGGACGCCCTTGATGTCATGAATCAAGCGGTCTCCGGTTCACATGCGGTTAGGGAAGCGGACAGCATGGCCTACATCAACAACTTGCGCAAGCAGCGTGAGGCTGCAAGCAGTAACAGATGGGAGCCTGAGCAACCGGTGAGATATTGCAAGCTGCTAGAGTGGGATGTGAACCTAGTACCACATTCTCTGTTGATTATCAATCAACCGTAGCTCATTGGTTTAAAAAGAGGATGTCGTGTGAAGGTTGTTTGTATTTAATTCATGTTGTCGGAAAGTGGTATCCAGGCATACAATTGTACATGTACTGCTCTCTATTTAACTCCATCCCTTTTTGTTGAAAGAAATGGATCTCAATCAAATGAGGGTAAATAAATCACCAGAATATATGTATATTTCAGAAACAAATATTTCCACAAATAAAATGGCTTGGAAATTGTTTTTAATATCATGAATTGGTTTATTTTTTTTGTCCAACTCAAAATCTGGCCTTACAATCTTTACCAGTGTCACTTGGACTGCTAATAGCACTTTGTAGGATTGATCCGATGAAGCATCATCACAGCGTTTGTTTTGTTTTGTTCTTCTTGTAAATATGAGTAAAAAAAACATCGACCTGTTGCTACACGAATTGCAAAGTTTCGCATGTCTGTGCAAGCCTTTTAAACTTTTTGCTGTTCCTTTTTCTAGGTGAGACAGACAGGTGCTCCAACCATTACTGTGCCAACAAACTTTAGGGATCTGGTGGAGAAGAAGGTAATGTTTTTTTATTACCTGTAATTTGAGGGTAAAAATCAGTGATAGTGGCCATATTTTTGAACGAGTGAGGGCGTTCTAAGGACTCCATTTTGGAGTTGACAAAACAGTAGTGATGTGACACTTATTGAAGTCAATTTTCCTGAGTATCAACCGTACTTCAGTTGAAAAAGTAGAGATTTGTAAAAAAAAGTAACTTTTTAATCGAAGCCACTCGTAAACCTGTCATATATCAGTTGTTGGAAATTTGCCTTGGTTTGTACGGCCAAAGTAGTGCTGTTACAGTTGCCTAATTTGAACAAAATGTGGCCTGTTGAAGTCACAGATACACTTATTCCAAGTAAGCTCCATGTAAGGAACCGGTCTGCAGATTCCCAATAGTTTTAATGGAGCAGTTTGTCTGGCATACTTACATGGTCATTGCAACCTTCGCAGACCATACTTGAGTCTTATGAATGTGGAGAAATCTGCTTTTCAAAAGAAGTGTATAGAAACTCTACTCCGGCTCTTTTTGGAGAAAACTGCATTTATTTAAAGGTCACTGTAGTATTTTCCACAATGTTATTTCTCTAAAAGTTCCATCACAAGACTTTTTAGTTTGGTTTTTACAATTTACAATCTTTCATCCTGTTTACAGGCATCAGAAAACAACCTCATCTTCCTGCCGACCAACCGAAGACACGAGGGCAAGAATGTGTACACCTTGGGCCCACTCAACATCTACATAGAACGATCCGTTGTATATGTGCACCAAGGGCATGTGTGGACACCTATGGGCTTACAGACAGCCATTGAACTGGCCCAAAATATGACCTAGGTTATGAGTAGCCGGAGTGAAAGCCATAGCCACTACCAAAGCCAGCGGACACTTGCTCCCTACTACAGCTGACACACTGTGGACAAATATGAAATAGGGTCACGAGAAGCAGGATCGTAAGCCATAGCCATTACAAAGCTTTCTGACATGGTGGACCGATAACTATGAAATAGGTCTTGAAAAGGCTGGATCATAAGCCATAGCCACTACCAAAGCCAGATGAAACTCTGGACTAATATGACCTAGGTCTTGAGAAGTAGGCTTGGAGTTGAGTCGACTCCCGAAAGTAGCCGACTCCCGTTTCCATACAGCCAAATTTCAGACCCGGCCAAATTCCGAAAGTTGTCAAATCCATTAAGATAGCAGATTCTCTAATAAGACCACGCATGTCACTTCGCAAATCAATAGAATCAAAGGCTGCGTTGCCTACACAGGTATAAAGCCCAATGAGGCTGAGTCTTGCTGTTGAATGGGAAGCCTGCTGGCTTTAATAAACTGAATAATCATGAAGTCAAAATTGGAGCTTGGACTTCAGTAATGCCCAGTCGGCTTGTCAGAGATTTCCAGTTTGCGGCCAGAGGACCACACGCTCCTCATGAATATTTTGCGGTGAGGAAACTGCCTGCATAAAACAAGCTCCTTATCTGTCAGCTGGGCGATATTGCTGGTACCAAAATAAAAACAGCGATAGCACAATTTACAATATGAAATGAACCCGAACTAGCAGGAAAGGGGCACTAAGTTTGGGTGTATTTGAAATACATGTATATGCATTATGGCCGCCATCCCCTGATATTGTTGGGTGACCCTGCAAGGGAGCGGTCAAGAGGAGGTCCCCTTGCAGTCCAATACATAATCATCTTAAGGACTAATAACTACATTTTCCTCAGTTGCCTAATGGGGCGACACATAGAAAAGAGCGGGTTGCTAGAAAAGAGCGGGTTAGGGCGACAGAGTCGATTAGGGCGACATATAACTGTCGCCCCATTGTAAAAGTCGCCCCTTTGGAGTGTTTTTTAGTAAGGCACGTGGGGAAAGTGCTCTAAATGGGCGACAGAACTGTCGCCCGTTTGAGGTTATTTCGGACAGAGTCGCCCGTTTGCGGCATTCATAAGAATTCTAATTCTTGTGATTATTCTCCCAACATTAGAATAAAAAACACTTCATTGGGGGGGGGGGGGGGGGGGGGGGTTGAGTTGCTCTCATCGGCCTGGGTCTATCGGTCTAAAAATCGAGTTGTCTCTGGGATCTGTTGAAGAATTATTCTCTATTTAGATTTGGACCCAGGAAAACAATAAGGGTGGTAGGGCTGGCAACCTAAAATGTGGCCAACCCCACCACCTCTGTTGTAGGCCTTTAACTAGAGTGGCTTTTAGCCTTGTAAATGTATTAGGTGACCGACCAAAAAAACACCCCAAAATATTTAAAAACCCTGAAAGCAATTGCTAGCGTAATTGCTTTTCTGAATGCCCATACGTAACATGTGCAAATCTTAGACTTGCCCGAGGGACAACATTGGAAATTTTCCTTGCTAAATCGTATACACGTATTTCAGAATCATTCCCTACGAGTGTGGCATGTGCTTCCACTGTTTAATGGCAGCACTAGAGGCCTATGCTATACATTGCAGGCTCAGTCCCAATTACAGTTGAGCAAGGGGTGGGACCAAGAGGCAAAATTCACCTATGATTTGCCTCGGCATTGGGTGTGTATACTTTATACACTGTACATGGAAAGTGACAGCTAAAATAAGTGTGAATAAAACAAAGTCCTTGTTTGACAATTTTTGTACATCATTTATTTTACTCAATTGTTTGTACAGTTTTGTATTTACCATTGAGACAGAATTTTGTTCACAATTAGAAGCAACCTCATGAATATGTTGTCCACTCGACTGTATAGAGCACCCAAGTGATGATGTCAATGCAATGTACTGCTTTACCTACTCACATTTTTCATATTGTCTTGGCACGATTGTCCTCAGTCAATTATAAGTAGTTCCCCCCCCCCCCCCCCCCCCACATGAATCTTTATATTTCTTAACCCTGCGCCGTTTTTGTTGTTTTCCTTATAAAAACAAATTTAAAATGCCCCCATACATTGATACTCCAGATATGCCTAGCCTGGTCCTTGCCGAAAAGCACTGTATAGTCACTTTGTGGCCTGGGTTGGGGGGCAAGCCAGGGTGAGTCGGGGAAAGTCCAATAGGGTTGTTCACAGGCATGTAAATGATATGTCAATAGCCCAGCTCCAGATGGCCAGGCCTTTGTAGTCCGCTGACCCAGTCGAGGCCAAAGGTCTTTAGGAGGGCATGTGGTTTTCTGTTTTTGTTTTTTTGGCTACAAGCACATGCTTCCCCAAAGGAAGTTGGCAGTGCAGCGCAGGGTTAAGATGTAAACAGGATTTTTATTAACCTGGGTGAAGATCATCAGTGGGACGCATGGAACAAATACCTACTGTTATGCATGAATGACCAGAGTGTAAAGGTGAAATTGACACACCTTAAAAATTGCAGAATGGTATGTGTCCAGTGCAGGCATAATTCAACAGTCAGTTTGACTTTATCAGTGCCAAAGGACAGTTCCAGCTCTGTGTTTAGCAAAAGAATGCCTCGCCTGTCGATCCAAGAGAGGGCAATTGCAATAGGCCTCCTGGAGGCTCATATGAGAGTAAGTCCAAAGTGCAATAAGAAAATTGCGTGATAAGTTTGAATTAACCGGAGCAGTTCAAGATTTGCCAAGAACCAGCCGACCCAAAGTCACAACCCCAGCGGATGATCGTCTTGCAGTCAATCTTACGCTCAGAAGAACATCCACCGCGCATGATATTTTGTTCTGTGGAAAACATTTTGCAATTTTTGAAGTGTCAATATCTCCTTTACACGCATAACAGTAGGTATGGGCTAGTCAGTTTCAGTATTTGTTCCATGGGTCATCTCCAGTCCACCAAGGTTAATAAAAATCATGTGTACATCTTAGGAAATATAAAGATTCATTTATAGGGGAACATATTTTTGTTGAGGTGTTTAGGAAAAGTAACCATTGTCTCTGACTTTCACCCAAACAATTTCCTGACTCACTCCATCAAAATGAGGAATAACTCGATATCACATTTTGTATCGATACTTGACACGTTCAAAAATATTTATGTTGTTGACTCCATTAGATCCCACAAGTAGTTGGTGATGAAGAACTTGGAGTTTTGGCGGCTGTCCAGAGAGAAAGGTCGCACATCCTTGGAAGTTGAAATGTCTGGTAGAATGAGCTTAAGGAATTACATGTAACTTCCAAAAGGAGGAAAAAAAGTTTTAAAAAATTATCCTACTTTATAGCTGAATTTCTTGACTAATCTAATATATTTAACCCCTAGAAAATAACCTGTGAAATATCAGGTTTGTTGTTTCATCTTAAGAGAAACCTTATTAGTCTACTAATCATCAGGATTTCTGAAAACCTAGGGATGTACAGGAAGACATATCAGTCCTTGTACATCAGGCTAGCCATCAATATTTACTCTATATGGGGAAAGTCTGTGGTTGACAACAGTGATGTAAAAAGAGACGCGTGTACAGCCCAACAGATGGACAAACCAACTACTTTAAAAGGATACAGCCCTTGACTTCCTCCGGTGGACTGTTGAAATCCCACGTTAGCTTTGTGGCAGCTTGGTACAGGCTCACACTATACCTAAAATTCAAATGTCAACAAAAAGAAAATGAATAAATTAGAAAAAATTAATTTCAGTCAAAATATGTTTCTAGTTTGAAAGTGAACTTCAGATAATTAACCCCTTCTCATACACAAGTTTTGTACTCTTGTGTATTGCCTTATTCATGAGATATTCGCTTTATGTCACATTCTTGGATTCCATGCAGTCAAACATCAGTATGAGCGTCTACACACAAACTGCACATAATTATGCACATTCTAATAGGGTGGAGGTGAGATGGTCGCACCAATGGTTGAAGTTTACCCAGCCTGGGTCTATAGGTCTGAAGATTGGGATAATTTCTTTAGTATCTATTGAAGATTTATCCTCTATTTAGATCTGGACACAGGAAAACCATAATGGTGGGGCTGGCAACTGAAAATGCATGTCCAAACATGGGCGCGTGAGCCAGTGCAGTGCTTGATTGTCAAGGTACATATTCATCTGCTTTATTTTGTCATATTTGCATATAGTTTTCTTAGCAAAGGAAAACAAAAACTTGTATCCATACACCAATATCTTATTGAAGCACAACAGGGTTTATCTAAGAAATGCTTCTCTATAAAGTGCTAGTGGCTGTCTCCTTCACATGAAAGGCTTGTACATCAGATCAATTTTAATAAGGGATTATTTCATATTGTCTGAAAGGGTATCAATAGCGGTACTGCTATTTTTTTTTGTACCAGCATTAACCCTAACTCACCTCAATCCTCCAAAATCCTCCTTACAGTTTTGGAGGATTTTGGAGGATTGAGGATGAATGGTGTTTGAGAAACAGGAGGATTTTAGAGGATTGAGGATGAATGATGTTTCAAGCAAGGAGAATTTTGGAGGATTGAAGATGAATGGTGTTTGAGAAACGGGAGGATTTTAGAGGATTGAGGGTGAATGGTGTTTGAGAAACAGTATTTGGAGGATTGAGGATGAATGGTGATTAAAGCACAGGAGGATTTTGGAGGATTGAGGATAGTTCCTAGGGTCTAGGGGGTTAGGGTTAACGCTCAGCTGGCCGATATAATGAGCTTGTTCTATAAGCCGCCTGGCTTCCCATTCATCAGCAAGGTTTGAGGTACGGAATGTGGCACCGCCAAGAAAAACAACATGACCGCAATCAATACCACATCTGGACAATATGAAATGCTCCCTAACCTCAGCGTCTGTACCAGACTACTGTGCATAAAAACATCAATGTGACACATTGGGCGAGAGGGTTCCCGAGGGTGTGGGGGAAGGAAAGGGAGTGGGTTTGAAGAGACTGACCTGGTCTTCGGGAGGACATCTGTCGTCTGTTCTTTCACCGTCTCCCGATGACTCTCCAGTTTTACTTGCAGATCTGCCAAGTGATCCAACTCCCTCTGGACTGCTGTACATCACTTTGATTAAGGACATTACATCAACATTAAAGGGACACATTGCTTTGGATGTTGCGATTTGGGCTATAAAACTGAAATGGATATGGTTGGGAAGCTTTTTAAAAGTAGAATATAAAGATTCACATAACTATCCCTTCAAATTGCGTGGTTTTTGTTTAATTTCGTGACAAATAACGGTCCGCCATTTTGTAGAACCAAATTTTTGACTCCACAAAATGGCGGACCATGTTCACCAGTCGTATTTCCAGTCGCATCTGGTTGAAGTACGTTCTGTTGATCCATTTTGATGTACTGTGGAACGGCGCGCAGCACTGGCGATATGTGTCGCGAGGTAGAGAATTGTACCTGGCGATCATCTGATAGGTTCACAAGGCCACTGGCTGCGGTGCCAGCCTAAAGACTCTTACAGCGTATTTTTTGCATTATTTAGACGGTGGTATTTAGTACTGGAAATAAGTCTATGTTTCGCGGGTCAGATGTCAGGGGTAAGCGGCCAATTTTTTGTTTTGTAATCACTACTTACTAATTACAACACATTATACGTGTTTTTTTGCATGAACAACTCTTATCAAAGATAAGGAATATTTCTAAACAGCAAAATTTCATGACATTTGAAGGCAATGTGTCCCTTTAAAGACCGTTACAAGTTTGTTTTGATGTTGCAAAGGCAGTATTAATTCAGACATGGTTGTCATTTTGTTTTACAACAAGAAAACATAGTCGCAGAAAAACTGAGAATTTACAACCCAGAGGTTGAAAGTACAGTTGGACGTCAGACATTTTCAGACTATTTGCAGTACATGTATTTGTCTGAAGAAAATATGGCTAGTAATTGCTATGGTTTGTGTATTATAGCTATGCAGATCAAAAGCTAGTAATAGCCAACCAATTTTTGTGTCTAACTCACCTTCTGCAACCCTTGCAACCATTTTTACAACAGCCTTGTGGGGTACTTACACAATGGGACCCCACAAGTTGGTCTTTGTGTAAAGGTGGCCCCCGGGAGAAATTCTAAAGATAAGGGATAATGTGAACGTAATGCAAGTACCCCACAAAGCCAAAGTAAGAGTTTGTGTGTATATTTACTGTATACGTTTGAGGACAAGAGGAGAATGAAAATACAAAGGAATCTTTCTTGTCCTCGGGAGTCAGTCTTTTGTTAAAATTGGTCCTCGGACATAAATATACGTGCTTAGTCAATGGGAGTTTTCTAAAGTAAAGGAACAATAGGAAACACAAAGCATTGTCCTCAGTAGTATAGGAAAACACGACTGTGTGAGTTTGTATAGCTATTCAAACCGTGGACCTTTAACAAAGAGGACAATAGGGTCCACGATTGTGTCAAGGTCCACGATTGAAAATCGTGTACAAAACATATGGGAGGCCCTCCGAAAAAGTTCGAAGTATAAACAAAAGAGGGACAATAGGAGGTCCATGATTGCAGGTATTTACACACTTGTGTATGCATACGTAGGTGTGCCACTCAGCAAAGTGATAGTTCTGAGCCCGATTTCGTTTAGCTGCTTATGAGTTAGCAGTATAACCAGGGGTGCATTTTGGCAGTCATAAACAGTCATAACAAGAGTTGGTTCGGTTGTTTCTTATCGGTGAATTTCTTTGGGAATTTTAAATAGGCGAGAATTATGCACCATAATGAAATACTCAAATACCCAAAATGATTAACCAAAGAAAATCAACACAACCAGTTTTCGGTTATGACCGCAAAAATGCACCCCTGAAGCATATTCCCGACAAAATCATGCTTGCGCATGAATGGAAATTTCTATTGTTGCATCACTATTATTAAACCCTCCTGTTCTCAGGGCCAAAATCGACCCAGCTGCTGTACAGATCAAAACCAAATGACAGATTGAAACACACACAAACTGTGAGAGTTGGTGTTAAGAGTTGGTGATAGGCTGTGATAGTTATAAGTATAGGAGTTAAAAAAAAAAAACAGTGTTGAGCTACATTGTACACGTTAACGGACTGGCTTCAACTGGTATCGTCAAAGGATATTGAACTTCCTGCTGAAACTCAATCAGTTTCTCTCGGCTCTTTGCTCTGTCGCTCTGGGCTTCGGCTATCTCTGGGGAAAATGCATCATGGGACTGATCCTGTGAAACGCATGCTGCCTTTTCCTCCTTCATGCCCAAATATCCTGTAACAAAACGATAAGAAAGGGTACACTTTTGTTTACAAAAAAAAAGGAAAAAAAAAAGTCAAAACCAACTTCAGGGACTGGAATGAATTCTCATTTAACATGTTATCTGTGCAGTATTTCCTAATCATAACTAGTCCTGGTTCATGGTTAAGAATTGTTGGATTTGATTTATCTCTCTGGAGGATTTATTTTTCGCAGTGGCTATTGACTATTGTTACGGAATTTTTTTTCCAAAACCACTGAAATCAAAGGGAAGAAAATTAAATCTACTTAAATAAAAATAACCATTTGATTAAAAACCTAAAACTTAAGAAATCTTTTCAAAATAAACAAAAATAAAAAATAAAAAATCGGCCAGCACGGCAGGGATTGGATCCAGGGTCCCCAGCCATCAAAATCTGACGCCTTACCAATCGAGCTACCGAAGCGCTCTGGCAAGATGGGCAGTTTTAAATCTGATATACGTTAGCATTTGAAAGTCGCGTTACGGCTGCCGTAAAATACATGAAAAATAGCCACTGCGTTTTTTTTTTAAGGGAAATAAAGTCTGAAATTGCATTTGGTCTGATTCCCATCAGAACGACAATGAAGGCATGGCACCAGACGAAATTTGTTATCGTAAAAACCACTCACTGCGTATGTTCAGACTTTTCAGTACCGTGCCGGTCAAATAGCTAAAATAACTTAATAAATTATTATTAACTTCACTCCAGTCTCAGTCATTGACATTGTCAATGTCACTGTCAGTACCTTGGATGATTTCTTTCATCAATGTCTCTTTCTGTTCCGCCTCTATCTGTTCCATCCCTTGTATCATCTCTCCATATTGGGATAGGTTCTTGGCACTGGATTGATCCTCCAAACATTGGCTAATCTCCTGCGTGGCCGGAATAGGTTTACCCTCCTCGATCAAAGTGACTGCGTCTGACAGGTTGGACGAGGCCATCGTATGAACTGAATGAGCTGTAAACAACTAGTATTACTATTTAGCATGTAAACACGAGTGCCAAGCAGTGCCAATGAAATTGTCTTACGGCGAGTACGAGTCTGGTCGTAGCTTGTTGAAATAATTATGAACTTATGAAGGCTACGCACTTCCACAAATACTCGTTATCTCGTCAAAATGTCTCCATGCGTATACAAACTTGAACTTTTGAAGGTGGAAAATGAAACATATCACAGTTCAATTCAAACGACCCGCGCGATCGATCGCTTCCGGTCCCTACGAAGTTTGCGCGAAGCCTGTGATACTCGTTATGATTGGTCAGATGTGAAAAGCTGCTGCGAAGCAAGCCAATTACAGCGCCTGTTTTAACAGACTGGGTTGGTTGGTGTGGCCAGACTACCCTCGGCCTCTCGGTCAGTGGGAATTTTGCTGTTCACTTGAATCGCTATTGAAAGTGTGAAATTTTGAATTCGTTTACCACTTATGTACGTTGTACGTTGATACACTGTGCGCTTGTTTTTACGATGATGACCGCACGTACGTACGTACGTAACTGCGTACGGGCTATATGGCAAAAAGATCGTATGCGCGCGTAGGGTTTTTTAATCTAACGTTAGAGTTGGATTTGACAATTTAACCCCAACACCGGAGAGAATGTAAGTCAACTTTCGGCTATTCAAGTTTCTGTTTTTAGAGAAGACAAAAAGGCTATATGGAGTCATGGTTCGTAGATTCTGTGTGGATGACTTCTGAATTGCTTTCGCGTTTCTAACAGGTAAGTTAGGTCATGGAGGAGTCCTTCAATTCCTCCATGGTTAGGTCTAGAAAGTTAACCAAACATTGGTGGTACGTGCGTGGTCAATTTAGATTTTTGGATTTTAATACGGTGCACAGAAAAATGAATGCGAACTACCGGTCTGTGGCATGCATTCGGCTGATGATTGTGTGTCTAGGGCCAGTAGGGGCGGTATCCAATATTTTTTTGTATTGTTGGGGTGGAAATTGTTTTCGTACATTTAACTAAAAAGTTGATCCCCAAAGTTTTTAGCCTGCAAACAAAATTTTACAACAAGGGAAAGATTTTACTACTACAGTACTACTTGTACATTGTAGTACTAGTCTAAAACTTAGTTTAAAATAGGCCCTAGGGCCTACCTAGATTTTGCTGTTCCTCACCTTTTCTGGTGGGCCCACCAGAAAAGGTGAGGAACAGCAAAATCTTGGCAAAAACCATCCATTTGTGTTCAGGATTGTACAACCTTTAATTTTGAGACTTCAGTCAGGAATTATTTTCGCAATTATAGGGGAAGAAAGTTAGTGTTTTCTGTGGCCTTCCTCCATGGTTAGATCATGTTCTTGGTGGAGTGTATGGTCACTCGGTGTTTCTGCCTCATTTGTTAAACGTATTTTGCTGATACATGTTTTTATTAATCAAGAAGGGTTGGCTATTTTCCAAAATGTTGCTGTTCCTGACAGTGGTCTAATTTTGCTCAGCGCAAAATTCCCAGGTACATGTATGTTGTTTTGCGATAGCATTCCTTTTGTTTTTCAATTAAAAAAATTATGTTCATTCCAATTCTAGTCTCGGTAATTTATTTCAAAGAACTTTTTCTTATTCGCTGTTCACTGGAACTTTGTTCAATATTGTATTGGACTGGAATAGTGTGTACATGTACATTGTAGACTAAATGATTAATTGCCAGTTGATAAGTTTACCATACAGTACAAACTGCTGGACAGAGGAAGGTTTGATGTCTAGATATTTTGTTTCCTGTGGCCCCAGGCAAGTTCCGGACTGGGAACTTGCCCAAGGTCGTTCACAGGAAGAAATCTGAGCTACTTGATAGTGTACTCTTTTTGGAAAGAGTTCCATATCCGGCCATCACTTGGACCTCATGCACAAAGTCTATGGGCCATGACAGAAAAAGTCAAAGTATTTTCAAAGAAAAAGTTGAAAATGTTTCCCTCCTAAATTTATGTTTCTTCATCAGATTTACACTTTTTGGTAGTTTTTAAGTCATATTAAGGGAAAATAAGTGATGTCCGGATATGGAACTCTTTCCGACAGATTTACAAACATTTCTGCTACACTGCCTGTAAAAAACTAAAACTAATACCGACGGTATTACTTGGTTTTAGTTTTTTACAGGCAGTGTAGAATTGGCCTTGAGCAGAGAGAAAATTATGGACACACGTCACTGAGCTAGGTGCACGCACAGATATATTTAGAACTTGTTAAGACACCGTGACATGTACGTTTCCATGTCATGTCACATTTGTGGCTTTCATCGAGAAGGTAACAAGTTGTTACATGTAGATCTATTTTATTTACAAATAGAAATGTTTTTTAGTACCCTAATTATATAACCTCATCAGATTTTCCTTTGGTGCATGTACATGTACATATGCACCTTGTTGAATCCAACAGTGATTGTTACGATAAGGGGGAAACTTATTTACCCCCACCAGATAAGCTATTTTGGAATTCCAACACACGTGTGCACATCATGATTCATAATTTAGTTTTGTTCACCACGCACATGCAAAATCATAGCGGGGTTACCAACGAAATCAAAGAAAAGTTCTTGTTTTGAAGTAAATGCACAATTTTTCTTTTTTTTACAGCATTGTGGTACAAGGAGATTAGTCAAAGGAATTGAAAAGTTTGAAGTTTGATACATGTATGTATGTCAAAGCTGCAGATTAGGCTTGGGCGTTATCGAATTCCAGGAGTCCGCGGTTTACATTTAAAAAATACCGCGGTATTCATTAAAACCGGGTATTATTTAAATTGGGGTATTACTTAGGCCTACGTCATCAGAAAAAAAAACGCCACAGAGCATGCACAACTGCAACAGTATTATGCCAGCGTGAAGGCTGTTATCAACTTGCAAAACTCCTATGCTTTAGTGACAATATTAATCTATTTGTTTGCAAAAATATATCAATGTGATTGATTAAAACAAAAGCTGAATTTGTTTTTAGTACATGTACTTATTGTTGTTTGTAACATCATTTGTTTAAAAATACCGATCGTCAACGACCCTGGCAATCAGGCATATCATGCTTTGCGATTTCACGTATGCACAGCGAACATGTGCTTTGCAGTTGGTACCCTGAAGCAACAGTGATTCACGTCATGTGCCAGCTCCTGGTCACCAGCGACTCCAACACTGTGTGCGCAACAACAGCACCCGGCGCTGTGGTCCGCAAGCCCACTGTACATGTACATGTGTTGCTCAATGGCCGCTGCGCGCTGTACAAACAACTGTCGCCAGCAGCCGCCACATTACTTCTCTCATGGCACATATCCGCGTGTTCTACGGCCTCCATGGCATAGACTATTAGGGGCCGTCAATAAAGTACGTACACACGAAATGCCAACTTTTTGGACCCCCTCCCCCCCCCCTGTACGCAGGGCATACGCAGTGGCTCCAACCCCCCTCCCCCCTGTACGCATACGCATTGCATCTCTTTTTGACTCTCAGACTACCCTATTCTAGCATCATTAAACATCACAGTTACACCTGCTGTACTTTTGATTTGCATGTCGCATCCAAAGACTGAAATAAATCACAAAATGTTGACGGAAAAAAAATGCAAACATTTTTATTATTAAACAGACCTGAAAATGATTGAACAGTCATATATTTTTAACCAAAACAGCAGTCGAAGATGACATGAACCAAAAAAATGAAGACAAAAAAATCCTGATACACTATTTTTTGCATAGTTTGCTCTTGACGTTTCATGAGTGGTTTATTGAAATAGTGACTAACGCTTTTCACAAAAATATGTGTTTGAACAAGAGGCAGTTGATGTACAAGACGTATATCTTTTTTGTTCTTTTGTTTACCTTCAGTACAAGAGCGATTTTGGACAGCACGTGGGTGAAATTGATACAAGTACACCTGTACGTTTCCGGTGTACACTGCCGGTTTATAAAGCAGTCTTTTTGTTGCGGTCTAAAAATAGGCCGGAGTTGGCTAGCGGTGGCGCTGGGAAGACTAATTTACTTTTGGTTGGGGTGAAGGAAACTGTGTTATAACTGTTTTTTGATGCACAAAAGCTGGTCCTGGTAGTTATTTATATAAGATATTACATTGATTTCACGACAATTCATTAAAAGCAAATTGTCGGTTGCGTACGGTACACATTGGCTTGGACCCTCCCTCTCCCCCCTGTACGCATGGTGTACGCAATGTCAACAACCCCCCCCCCCCCCCCCCCCCCTACATGCGTGTACGTACTTTATGGACGGCCCCCAATCTCCTTGCTCTACTACCCTCCGTATGTTTTAACATTATGGATATTCAGGACTACACACTCCCAGGGTGCGTTTTGCTTTACTTTGCATATTAAAGAGGCCAGTTGCATTTACCGAGTTACATTAAAGGTAATATACAACATTTGCAAACATCAAAAGCAAAACTTATTATGAAACACCTTAGAAGCCACTCAAAATGTTCAATGTTTTAAAATTTTAATTTTTGTTGTTGTTGAAATTTGACACACCCACATACCCCAATTTTCAATTTAAAAATATTGATTTGCCATTCAATTAAACAAATAGTAAAATGACCAGTTTCATGACAGCGTGATGCAGCTGTGGATCTCCCCCACTTTAACACGTGCCCTGATGACTTCTTGTGTTTCATAATCAGCTCCTGATCTAGCTAGTGCTGGTGATACCGATTTGTTTTCGTAGTCGATATTTTTTTCCGCTATATCGCCGATATCGGCATGGTAAAAATGTTGTGAAATGTTAGCAATCTTAAAATCCTAATGTACAAACGCGTAGGCCTAAACAACTTTCAAAAACTTAACACCGCCACAGCTCTCTGTCACAATATCGCCACTCAGATCGTCCACCCACGAGCCTTGGAACTGATGCAGATTAGTTTGCAGACGAGAGGGATTTTTTCATTTAAAAAAAAAGGGTTGTTATTCTGAACCATTTATCCTGTTTCGCGAAAGCTCATTATGTATGTTAAATGTATGTACGTGACCCCGTGACGTACACGTGTAGAGTCGGTTGATGCTACAGCCAAACACTGTGCATGTACGTACGTGGAGTTGATGCTGCTAAAGAGTTTTTGTCGACCTAATTAACTCCTATGTTTTCCCGTCTATTTTGTCTAATTTTGATAATATTTCAGTATGAGCATGGTTCTGAGATAATCATTATGCCTCGATCGTGTGTAGTTTTGGCTTGCACGAGGAACAGCGACAAAAACCCTGGCCTAACCTTACTGCGATTCCCAGTGCTGAATGGAGTTCAAAGGCGACAGTGGGTCCGCTTTGTAGACAATACAATATCTGATTTTGGGCTGTCGAAATGGTCAAAAATATGTGCAGAACATTTCGCCAAAGACTGTATAGATGATAGTGTTAGTATGAAAACTCAGCTGGGTTTGAAGGCACAATTCCGTTTGAAGGCTGGAGCCATTTCAACTCTAAAGGCACCGAGCATTCCAATCGTGTCCCGGACTCACGCGCAACACCGCGACGACGTTCCCTGCGGTTGCCGTTTCGAGCAGCCAGAGCCCCGGCCGTCTCCCTGTCCACGCTCGCTTGACTCAACATGCATTGTACACGCACAGTACCGCATGCGCTGCATGCGATTGAGTCTGGTACCTTATAACAGAAATTGTGTGTATAGTTCTGAGAAGGTGCGGGTCCTTATGAGGGCTGCATAAGCAAAGTCGCCAGACTAGAGTATAGCATCAGCTCACACACAACTCACCGCGCAGGTCCCAATAAAAGCCGACTGCAAACAAAGGAAAGTATGACTCATAACTAGCTTTTCAGCAAGAACAAGCCTACAACCCCAATTCTAAATGTGTCTCACAAAGATGTCAACACTTTAAAATATGTTTATCGTAGTGTTACTCCTGAATCATGAGCAAAAAGCACAGCAAGTAATACTAGCCTTAGACAAAAAAATACGTACAGACTCTACGTAAAACATTGTCGTATAATACAGTGACGTCATATGTTTCTACACGTGTACGTCAATACTCGCGCGATACGGCACGCAGTTGACCTCGGCCTTTTCTGAATCGAGTCAAAGTGGCTCAGAAAGAAAAGGCTCAAAAACATTAGTTTTGGGGAGGCATAAACTATCAGATTTTTTTATAAGTAAAAAAAAAAAAAAAAAAATTGCCGTTTTAGTTGGTCTTTAAGCACCCCTCCCCATAAACAAATCGTCTCCCCCAGTGGCCCCACCACTGTAATTTTCGCAAACGGAGAAAATAATGGTATAATACTTTGAGCCCCCCCCCCCCCCCCCCCCCCCCCCCTAAAAAAAAAAACAGTCGCCCCCTATGGATAGAGCCCTGGCTATGCTGCTGCCCTGGATGGAAGGTCTCCATCAACCATTCCCGGTCTGCATTTCAATCTAACATTCTCGGTCTATATTTGACACGAGTAGTGACCACGAGCTGCCATTTCTTTACGTAAAATATAAACTGTAGTTGTAGTTAGCAATCGTCTTAGAAATACATTTGGAAAGTGACTCCCGTACAATTAGTTTAGCATTTTTATACCCTTAAATTGTATAGGAAACTATACAGTTTATCAGGAGGGCAGCGTTGTTTTCACTCGACGGGGCCAGGATTGGGTTTTATTTGACTGGCCATGGTGGCCTTGCTATACAACTTTGTAGATAGAAAGTTACACAGTAATACAATGTACGTTCTTTTGAGAAAAAAAGTCGTAGCTTATTTGCAAAACATTTTTCATGATTTTTGTCGAGTTCAACCTGGAATTTGCTGCCAAGATTTAAAAGCAAAAAAGAAGACTTTTTTTCGAATCATAGCTGTTACGTCGCTGCCGCCGCCGGGGCGTATGTACAAGTCATTGAAGCAATCGCCACAGTTTTTAGCCGCTTCGGAAAACTTTGGTTGCGCATTCGAGTTATACAAGTTACAATTAAGTTAGTGTTAAAATGTGCCCAAGAATAGCCACAATTTTAATAAATACTCGGCACACCCCAAACCACTTTTGACACTGTCGCAAAAAAAAATGCACGGGAGGTGATTCTCAACTCCCCCCCCCCCCCCCCGGCCCGTCACACACAATGGATCCGTTTTTCCCCGTAGGGGCCGTCCATAAAGTATGTACGCACAAAATGCCGCCTTGTTGGACCCCCCCCTCCCCCCTGTACGCATACGCATTCCATATCTCTTTTTAACTTTTCAGACTACCCTACATGTATTCTAGCATCATTAAACGTCACAGTACCGTACACCTGCTGTAGTAGTATGATTCGCATGTCGCATCCAAAGACTGAAATAAATCACAAAATATTTTCATTAAAACCCTAACTCCCTAGGGTGTGTGGAAAATCATATTAAAATCGGAGGATTCAGGACTGTTAGGGTTAACGGACCTGGAAATGATTGAACAGTGATATATTTTGAACCAAAACAGCAGTCAATGATGACATGAACCAAAAAAGGAAAAAAGAAAATCCTGATACACTATTTTTTGCAGAGTTTGCTCTTGACGTTTTATGACTGGTTTATTGAGATAGTGAAAAACGCTTTTCACAAAAATATGTGTTTGAACAAGAGGCAGTTGATATACAAGACGTATATCTTTTTTGTTCTTTTGTTTACCTCCAGTACAAGAGCGATTTTGGACAGCACGTGGGTGAAATTGATACAAGTACGCGTTATACGTTTCCAGTGTACACTGCCGGTTTATAAAGCAGTCTTTTTGTTGCGGTCTAAAAATAGGCCGGAGTTGGCTGGCGGTGGCGCTGGGAAGACTAATTTACTTTTGGTTGGGGTGAAGGGTACCAAAAAAAAATTGGGGCATGTGTCTCCTTTAATTCACTTGTAACTACTGTGTATGTGTCGCCCTATTCGACCTCGTCACCCAAACCCACTCTTTTATAGCATTACATGTATGTGTCGCCCTATCCAGCAATTGAGAAAAATAATAATAATAGAAAAGAAAAAGGAAAGCCAAATACATGTACGACTTTTATTACAGACAACGCCTTGTAGAAAACCTACTATAGACATAATGAGGACTCTTGGTGATTGGAGGTTTTTAATGAGATTTGGAGCCTGGCAATAAAGTCATCATACTGAGGGAATCAGAATATAACGTGATTGGGGAATTTAAAGTAAGATATTGTCGGAAAAAATGCTAGAGGAAAGTTACTGAAAGAAGGGGAGGAATGGACAGTTCATGACACAATAATACATGTAGCAATGTGTTGACCAAATAAAATAATGTTGGGGTCATGACATTTTACCACCCTTAAATGTTGTTAGTTATTTTCTAACAATGCAAAAGTTTACAGTGAGACAGCAAATAGGAACATCCATCAGTGTTAAGTCATTGAGTAAAAATACTTCCCCAATGTTGAATTATTTGAGGCCCAACAATAATTCCTGCAGGGTGTATCTTTTTTGTTTTAGAGGGAGAACAATCAAATTTGAAAAACATGGATAATGGACGCTACATCTTTACATAATGTGAACCCCAGCTACCGGTACATGTACATGTACATGTACATGTACATATGTACAGTATGCACCACAAAAATAATACAGAGAAGTTGAATTTATATTGCATCCTGTCCAGTACCCTGTCCTTTTCCGAGTGCATGAAAATAATTCTCTGCATATAAAACATTAACAAAATCAATCAAAATAATCGCGTTAAAAAACAACTGATTATTGAATGACAAATCTCCGGTAAAAGGTCCATTGTGAAAAAATACAAATTGGAAGTGAAAATGTAAAGCAAATTTTTAAAATTTCAGTTCAGTTGATCTCCTCCAACAAATGAATAATGGAGGAAAACTATTTCTGAACGAAAAACAAAACCAACTGCTTACTCTACAATCGATGATTGCCCATTACAGTGGAACGCTGCTATACCGAACACCACTATACCAAACATTTGGCTATACTGAACACCATCCTTGGCTCCCAAATTTTGTGTACAAAACTTACCGAACATTGTTGTTGGAAATATAGGGAACGGATTTAAATAATATACTCCGCATTTGGGCTGTTTGTAATTTCCAAACGGCCGCAGCTTTATGTTGAAGAGTGACAGGTGGCTATTATTTGAAAATTAATTTGTTGGGGTACCACGCCAAAATAGCGTGGACACAGCATCTTTAACTTCATTGCCTAAATTTGAATAAAAAAAATAAAATATAAACTCAATTGAAATGTCAGAATCAAAAGAGAGAAAAAGGTTGAAGCCAGATATTAGACATTTCTATTAAGTATGGACAGTGTTTCAATGTGTATGCGTGCCATGGGAAACAAGTTGTCATTTAGGTGCCTACTGACTGTACATGTATTGATTGAAACCCTGCAAACTACTATTTTAAGCCAAATGTTGACCGTATACCATATGCCCTGGTTTATCTCTAATGAGCTGTGCAAGCAAACAGCAGTACTTGTCCTCTGCAGTATTTACAAAAAATTAGTAGGGTCATTCCACCAGGTTGGGACACAGTGTGTTTATGACCATATTAAAACCATCATTACATTTAATTCAGTTATTTCATGTGACATCCATCTTTGGGTGTGACATTATTTGAGAAAGTTTTCAATCATGTGAGTTATATTTTAACAAAAATATGATAAAAAGTGTGTTATTTTGATGTAAAATAGACATAACATGGACACCGTGTCCAATATTTAATTTTTTTTTTTTTTCAACACTTTAATAAATAAATATGGGAAATTCATTACGTACAAAAATTAAAAGACGCTATGCAACAACGAAACACCTTTTTACGGTAGTCAGTGTCGAAATATAGCAGAAATAGCAAGAATATGAAGAATCGGTCAGACGTAACATGGACACCATGATAGACCATGACCATACATATATTTCTGCTGTGCTGCATTTGGATATTGAATATCATAACAAATGTTTGTTTGTGTTGCAGTTTGTGTTTTGTAATTAGTATACAGTGAGTTTGCATAATTATTTATATAAATGTTGAAAATGTTACAAAAAGGAAATGTGCATTTTCATGTCACACCATGTCAGTACTAAATGTTATGTCCAGACTGCCTTAATTTTTCATAATTAAATAAATATTTATGCAACTTACTATGTGTACTAACTAAAAGACACTCAATGCTACAAGAAAGCACTTTTTGTTATGGTTGCCAGTGTCCAAATAGCTCAGAAACAGCAAGAACAAAAAAACATGCATGTGTGGACGTAACAGTGGACAGAGTTTCCATGTTACGTCCACACTCACGTCTGTTCTTGCTGTCTCTACTAGATTTGGACACTGACTACCATAAAAGAAAGTGTTCTTGTGTTGCATAGTACATCTTTTAATTATTACACATTTATATTTAAAGTGTTGAAAAACACAAAAATGGAAATATGGACGTGTCCATGTTACGTCAAACTGGTTATGTCAAACTGACACATTTTTTTTCAATATTTTTGGTAAAATATAATTTACATGATTTAAAACTTTCTAAAATATTGCCCACCCAAAGACTGATGTTACATAAAAAAAATAACTGAATCAAATGTAATAGTACTTTTAAAGATATGGATAAATGTCACACACTGTGTCCCAACCTGGTGAAATGACCCAGAGTTTCTCTTTTGTCCTTTACACAGCATGCAGTGGACTTCAGCACTGACTCAGAGCCACATTCTTTGCTTTAATCATTAACCCCTTGAGCACGGTATTTTACGGGAGACGTCAGGGTGTTGCAGCAGTTCTGGCAGCAAAGCGAACCACTACAATGTGTTTGTGCAGTCAAGCATGACATACACAATAATCCAACAATGGATTGAAACTGTACAAACAGCGGCCAATGGCGTCATCCGGCCTGGTGGCCCTGTATTTTTTGCACCATATGGCGTCATCCGTACGCAAGGGGTTAAAACCCTAACCCTCCAGGGCACTCGTCCGGGTAGCCACGCGCGCCTTGACTAAAGGCTACAGGGCAGTTTTCCCAACGATTTCCAGCTGGAAATCGTTGGAAGACGATATAAATTTCCACTTTTCTTGACAACGACAGCACACCTGGTGCCATAATTTCACAGGATGATTGAGACTACTATTAACTTACAGTCTAGTAAGGTATTTCGTAATAATTCAGTAAAAACAAATCGGAGAATTACCAATTGTGTACACTACCTTTAAACTCTAACACTAGGTGTTTAAAGGTTAAATACCAAACATGAACATGTTGTTGGACAGGGTAATGGTGTTGGACTTTGATTGAGTGGGGACATAGGGGTGGGTCAGACAGTGACTGGCTAGTGGTACTGGGTGTTGGAGCATGGAGGAAGTGGGAGTGTGCTTGTGTACAGTTGGATTTGGAGGAGTTTAGTATTGTAAGGCAACACATCTGAAACATTGTACAGGGCCTCATGTCCATCAAAATACAGTAGGCCTACAGGGAGTGTTGGAGTTTGGCATACCCAGTACCCTTCCTTTGAACAGCCTGTTGGACTATGGCAGGGATGTGTATGTATATATACATTGTACATGTATCTGTGTAATTGGTTGTTGGAGTTTGATGAGTTTGGTATACATAGCTATTCCGCTTTATACTGCACAAGCCTAGGGGTTAGGGTTAAACAAAAATTCCAACTTTTCCAGAAATGTTTTTACTGTTCCCCAAGCTCTTACCCCTCAAATCTGATCTTCCATTATGTTTACTTGTGATCTGTTTTTCTTTGACCTTGGCAAAACATGTTACAAATTCTCTGTTATTATTAGCTGCAAAAGGAGCTAAACACCTCACAACGCAAAAAAGTATCGAAACACTTGAATTAAACCCCTTCATTTGAAAATTATAGCTGCGTTATCAAAATGAATGGTCCCTTCGAATTTCCAGTTTTGTCCCGAGCATTTTGACACCTCACATGTTATGATCTGACATCAATTACCGGAGTAATGATCATTTGAATGATCACAGGTCGAATTATAAAACTGACACTTAACCCTAACTCCCTACATCATTTTCCCCCCATGTAACCTGAATCCTCCAACATCCTCTGATTTTAAAGTGTTAAAACTCCATATAACCTGAATCCTCCAAAATCCTCTTATGGGGACCATAGCATGAATCCTCCAAAATCCTCCAGGTTTTTTTTGCATACCCCTAGTAACCTCAATCCTCCGAAATCCTCATGTATCACATTGAGCCTGATAACCTGAATCCTCCATATTCCTGCAGGGGCAAAAACCCCTAGTAACCTCAATCCTGCAAAATCCTCCGATGCATCAACTTCCAAGTGCCCTCAATCCTCCAAATTCCTCCATTTTGCAAAGAGGATTTTGGAGGATTTGGGAAGGTTAGGGTTATTAATGTGGCGCTTTTGAAAGGAGGTACAGCATTGGCTCTCCGCGAAGAATAAAGGCAGTAGGCCTACGTACTCGGCTGAATAGGCTTAACCGTCACTTTGAAATTCGACCTTTGATCATTCAAATGATCATTACTCCGGTAATTGATGTCAGATCATAACATGTGAGGTGTCAAAATGCTCGGAACAAAACTGGAAATTCAAAGGGACCATTCATTTTTATTACGCAGCTATAATTTTCAAATGATTGGGTCTGATTCAAGTGTTTCGATACTTTTTCCGAGGTGTTTAGTTGGCTTGCATGGGCTATATACAATAGAGAGAGAAAATTAAACAATTGTATTTGAAAACATTTTTCATTGATTCTACATGTGTGCCAGGAATACCGAGGGAATCCTGTCTCAGTAATTAACTGAGGTAGTAAGGTTTGGGAGAATTACTTGATTTTAGAAATACAATATCAAAATTTAGAAATTATGATTAAAAGTTGAAATGTTAATTGTCTTGGATGTTTTGAGTAGTGGAGGACATGATAAGGTTATTAATTAACGTCAAAAAACAAACTTGTTTCATGATGGAGAATGTTCATAAAGGTAGGCAAACAATTTTGTAATTTTGTAGCTGTAGATTGTGCACAAACAAACGCACATTATATGTGACCTGGCCCCACAAAACTAGTGGAAAGAAACAGAAGTTGTAGATTGAAATTATGGTAAATGACTTTATACTTCCTGAAAGTACCTGCAGTTAGCTTTAATTTTGTGTTGCTGTAGCTCACATATAACGTACATTATGCCCTGCTTTAAAAAATTTCCAAAAAGAAATCACCTCCAAAAATATTTTTTTAATTTGAATGCAGTTTTAAAACTTTAGGATATGATGCAGATTTACTGCCTTTTGAATTAAGAAAAAGGTTAAAAACCCCAAATCAACTTCTCGGTCAAAAATTGTTGTTTCTGCTTGTAACACAATGATACTGTATATATGCCAGGCCACATATTATTTACAAGCTGTCATGAGCTTGATCCATGATCACATGAAGATGGCTTGTGGAAAGTAATGTATGCCTAGTTATTATTAGTCAACAATGGAAACAACATACCCCTTAGTTCAAAAATTGACAAACACATTTTGCTATCAAGTGTGGGCAATTGTGTGGCTTCCAGCTATATAGACGTGGTCGTTGACTCTAAGTTGCCAATCAATGAGACGAAGCTGATAACTTACAAAAGCCTTCCCCAAGTCCTCATCGCAAGAGCATCAATTTCATTTCCCCAGGGTGGAGAGAAGAGATCGCGCCTTATGCCTAATCTAGGGAGTAAATTAGCCGGGAAATTCGCATGAGTTGGATAGTGGAAGGCAGAAGTCTAGTTGCCTGGCGTGGTCTCATCCCAGCCAGTTGAACTGATGTTTGATGATTTTCATTGTGTTGGACAATGGTACCAAATTGCTGCAGTAGTCCCGATATACATGTAAAGTTACCATGTTTAGTTTGGCAAATCAAAGGAAAACTGGTTTCTCATTTGACTCTTTCTGAATTCAGTGGTTGGATTTGTTTACATACATGTACATGTAGTTATACGTGATGATTTTCAGTGTAAAAGTATGTCAGACCAGAGGTTTCATATTCAAATCCCCATTGAGTTAAATTTTCTTTCTCAACTCTAAAAAGCCATTCTGAGAAAAATGTACACCGGGATATTTAAATACCTGCTGACAAACTACATTTGTTTTAGATTGGCCTCAGAATCAGTCTTAGAATCATCCACCGTCCGTCCCCCAGGGAGTGTTTACTGCTCCTAGAAACTGTACAGGCAACTCTCTCTCCAGTAGAAATTTATAATGCAGATTATTAAGATTGTAAAGGGCACGCTCAACTTGACAGAAAAGATGAGTGTCAAAGATTAAAGCAATTTCTCAATGGTCTTGAGATTTCAAGAGGCAGCAGGCAGGCTTTGGTGCACCATGCATTTTGTTATAGCCTCCAGCATAATTTTTTTTTGCAGTACATGTACATGTATAAGGAGAAGGGGAAGGTTGGAGGCGGGAGCACTTGGTGATCTCGTTATCAGAAGCCTTTTTTTCTTTGAAATGTAAAAAAGTAAATTTGGTGGAGGATGGCCACTTCACCTGTTTAGATCCCAATTTTCTTTCACCTGGCAAACATTTTGTAAAGGGGGTGGGTAAGTGATTTTGTATGTAATAAGCCAGTTTGGTATTTCAACTGCGCATATGTGCACAATGACATTTTATCCCGAAATGACCCGCATGACCTAACGCGCGCGTGTGAACGCGCAAGGTGGTCGTACAGTACAACGCGCACGTGTTAAATTCAACCAGAATGGGCATTCCCGTAACATGGCGTGACATTACGTCAGCAATTGTATCCCGAATAACCTTTGACCTTTGAGAAACCGAACTGGCTTTGGGACACAAAGCCTTGGAGGCTACCCAATTAGGCTACAAATTGCTGCAGATGGAAAGATTATTTAAAACTAGAATATGTACAGTGTATTTGTACACGACCATTCCTTGAAATTGAAAATGTGCCATTTGTCTGAAAATCATTGATAAAAATAATTTTGGGGTGTCAATTCAGGAATTCAGACTGCCCTTATTGCTTTGGTTGCGTACAGGCTGCACCAGTCTGAATGTCCAGATGTCAATGCTTCCATTTTTCCGCATTTCTCAGTAAATATTACACATTACGGCAAATATTTTACACTTGTACAATGTACCATAGAAATACATGTAGAGCAGAGCAGAGCAGAGCAGAGCAGAGCAGAGCAGAGCAGAGCAGAGCAGAGCAGAGCAGAGCAGAGCAGAGCAGAGCAGAGCAGAGCAGAGCAGAGCAGAGCAGAGCAGAGCAGAGCAGAGCAGAGCAGAGCAGAGCAGAGCAGAGCAGAGCAGAGCAGAGCAGAGCAGAGCAGAGCAGAGCAGAGCAGAGCAGAGCAGAAATGGACCCTTTTGGGACATTCTGGACTGCATGTCTCCCAGTATTGGGGGGGGCAGGGGGGGGGGGGGGTAATCTTTTCTCTAGATTTGTTAACTTTGATCAGTTTCTTTTAAAAACAAAAGTCTATTTTTAGCATTGATGTTTGATATCAACTGAGCCAAGTTGATAGATCTTTTATGAAATGATTTAGAAATCGATTTGCAGGTCTTTTGCCCTGTGCAATTTTTTTTTCTTTTCTGAAAGCTAGAAATACTCTCAGATAATACAAAAAAACCATAAAATTGAGATTCTCACCAGTTTGTGTGGGTGAGTTTGTTTTTGCATTCAATAGGGGACGTTTAACAAAAGAGGACAATGTAGGGTCCCCGATTGAGAAAGGTCCCCGTTTGAAAATCATGTACAAAACCAATGGGAAGCCTTCCGAAAAAGTTAAAAGTACAAACAAAAGAGGAACAATGGGACGTCCACGATTGCAGGGATTACACTTGTGTACACGTGTGAGTTTGTATATGCCGGCAATCGTGGACCTGGGACAAAAGAATTCGAGCGTAGACAAAGGGGTCCACGTTTGACCTAACGTCCACGATTGAAAATCGTGTACAAAACCAATGGGAGGCCTTCCGAAAAAGTTAGAGTATAAACAAAAGAGGAACAATGGGAGGTCCACGATTGCACCCGTTTACATGACTGTGTGTGTGTGTGTGTGTGTAAAACTAAAAAAAAAAAAATCTCAACTGCAAGCCTTATTTTAGTTTAACCCTAACAATGCTGAATCCATAATTTCAATATGAATTTCCACTACCTACATGTACATGTAGGGGGTTAGGGCTAATAGTTTGACACCAGAAGTGAGTTGTGTAAGTTTTTTTTTCATTCACAGTGTAGTATGCGTAGTATTTATGTGGGTAACGGTTATTCCATAAATTTGGGGTCAAAACGTGTGACATTTTTTTTGGTGTCCCTGTTACACCTGACCTGTGTAATTTCCATCCAGTATCAATAAAATTGACTTCACACTATTTTTACTTGTATGGCAGGCACATTTACTTTGCTTTACACAATCACTCTTGGAGATACATGTAGAAGGCATTAAAGAATGTGTCCGGAATTGCAAAATACATGTCACTATGTAACAGGGACACCAAAAAGTCACACGTTTGGACCCCAAATGTATAGAATGACCCATGTACATTGACAAGCCTATTGGTACATGTATACATCAGTGTACAATGTACTGTACAGTAGTTTGTTGATTTGAAGGTACTTCATGTACATGTACATGTAGTTGCCAGTGATATGGACTGGACACTGAACTTTGTAACCGGAAGGGGAAAAACTTAATAATGCATTGTGAATCCAGGCATGGCAAAACACAATCATGAAATATTTTGAATAATTGATGCTGTGATGAGCTGGGCAATAGTGTAGGCACTCCCAGTCGATGTTTCAGTCTGGCTGCAGAAGTGCAATTCTGGCATGTAGTTGCAAATCAAAAGTACTTCATGATGCTACCATGACAGGTGGTTGGGAGAACTGTTGTCATATATATGCTATGTACATTTACAGATCCACTTCAGGTAAAGTACAGAATGTAGACTCTATATGCCCTTGTATCAAGCAAAGTATCACTTGGTCTTACCAACAGTGGAAGTTACCCCGCCTGAGTCTATACTCAGGTCTGAAAATTGGGATGATCGATTTTGCTGGAATCTGTTGAAAGAATTATCCACTATTTGGATCTGGGGCCAGGAAAACCATAAGGGTGGTAGGGTTGGCAATTCAAAATGTCACCAACCCTACCAATGGCACAATGGCAACTGTCATAATTTGGTATTGAGGTACATGTACATTGTACATGTACCGTATAGATGTGATAGATGAATAGGCTCGCCAGAATAAAATGCTGTAAAAGGGAGGAATCTGGTGTTTTGTGAACAATTAATAATCTGAGTCATACATGTACGTTTATGATTTACATACGTGTACTTGTAGTTTCTAACTGATGGTTTCTTTTTAGTGATTCTTATTCCTGACATTACGTGTATGTTGTCACAGATCATTTTTCAACCCCAATCCTGTGAATGGTATTCTTATTGAGACCAGGGCCCAATTTCATAGGCTGATGGCTTAACCCCTTGCGTACGGATGACGGAATTTGGCGCCAAAAAAACAGTGCCACCAGGCCGGATGATGCAATTGGCCGCTGTTTGTGCAGTTTCAATCCATTGTTGGATTAAACAGTGCCACCAGGCCGGATGACGCTATTGGCTGCTGTTTGTGCAGTTTCAATCCATTACGCTTGACTGCACAAACACATTGTAGCGGTTCGCTTGGCTGCCAGAGCCGCCACGGCACCCCGACGTCTCCCGTAAAATACCGTACTCAAGGGGTTAATTTTCAAGTAGAAAAGTTGTAGTAGAACTGCAGTAGAAAAATGTTGCTACTTTAAGTGCTATTTTATGGCTAAGTCATGCTAATGCCTGCGTGTACATGGAGATTGCTATTGTTGCATCACTATTTTAAGCAAATTCTGCCTCTGAAGTTTAGTGAGCTGTGAAATGGATAGTGGTCCCTATAAATTTAGGGCCTAGATCTCTGCGTGTTACAATTTTACATTACCGTGCAGCTGCATGGGCATTTCTAGGTTTTTTTGGAAAGGGATAGGGTGGCTTGTATTCATTTATTTATTTATTTATTTATTTCATTCAGCATCCAACAGCAAAAGTGCTAAAATGGATGGATATATATTGCATGTAATTATAATTTAATTTAAAATACACACAATCATTGAAACAATAAAATAAATATATATAGGCTAGCCCAATTATAAAAAAAATTTAGTCTTTAAGACAATAAAACTAAATCGGATAAAACAAGTACACTCTGGGAACCGACTCTTTAATCATACCATTTAAAATCAGGAAGGTTAACATCCCCCAGTAATAAAATATTGCACTAAAATAGACTGAATAGAGTACACTTGGAAGGTTATTGAATTTTTTGTTTTTTTGTTTTTTAGGTTTTAAAATATTTCACACAAATTTCATACGTGAAAATTCAATTTACTAAAATAAATATCAAACATTTTTTTTAATTTTAAAAGTGGACCCGCACGGTGCAGCTTGTCCACTTCATTAGCTTCATAGCTCAAAAATCCCATTTTTCAATCACCCAAAGATTAAGAATTTCCACAAGCTTTCCACTCAATCAAGACTTCTTTTATTTGTTTGCAAATAATGTTTGTCCATGTCCATCACGGAAGATTCTGTTGGAAGTTCCAATGACCTGCACGGGCTGCCATTGATTTGCTTTTCACTTTTATTAACCTTAACCCTCTAAGATCCTTCAAAATCCACCAAAAAGTATTGGAGGATTTTGTATGATTGATAAATGTAGTAGATCCCGTCTTTTCTTCAAATACATTGGGCTTAATAACAACATCCCTTGACAGTTGAAGTACAAAGAATGGGCAGTGGAGTTACTGCACACAGTGGCAGATTTTGGAGGATTCAATTTTATTTTTTTGATTTTTAAAATGAAAAAGTATCGCCATCTGTTTTCATATAATTACAGCACAAACTTGTTTGTCTACCCCTGCAAGATCTTGAGTGGTTCATGTGTATTCAGAAATTTCCTGTAAATAAACGTATCATTTGGTATCTCCTGTTACAATAAATCACAGTTTGCGAGTGTATGTTTCCCCTCATCCTATGATCTTTTCTGCATCAAGAGGAATCTCAATTCCTAACTTCTGCTCCTTGATTCTTTTTTTCTTTTTTTGATACTCGTGTAGCCCAGTACCTCAAGTGGCTCTGAGCCTTGTTTGATTAAAAAAAAACCTTGAACAATCACTGAGAGTTTTATTTCATTAACTGCACCAGCTGGCATTTTCACTGCAAGGGTATTGGTTAGTAGTTGGAGTGCCTGTTTCTCGGAAGTTCACAGTCCATCTGACTCCATCAAACTGTTATTTTACTTCTCGGGAAATGCCGTGAAAAAGATGCGTTTCTTTTTCGGTTTCCCGCACTTACATGTACCTGTAATAATGTATACATGACTGCAGAAGATCTGGCACTACTACAGAAATGTACAATGTACATGTACATGGGCATTTCCACACTAACGGGGTACAATTGATAGCAAATCTTTGATTTGAAGGGGGGACACTGAAGGGTACAGCAAAGCAAGATATTTTGTTTAGTTTTTTCCTGTACATTCCCGAGGCCCTAATGATCATGTGTACAAACAATATAGCGGACTTTCTCTGTACTTTAGAAATTACAGGGGTTGTCGTAAATAATTACGTACATGTATGTAACGAAGACGGAATGTTTACTACAAATTGACAGGACACTAATTATCATGTGCATGAATCTACCCAAATGTCATCTCATTCATATTAATAACCCATAATTTAGGAGTGCTAACAGCCACAATAAACACAATTTTGTTGGTCTTTAAGACACTTATAGGTAACGTACGTAACGTGGACAGAGATGTTGTGACAAATTTCTGTCCATGTTACATACGTAATATTCTGTACATAATAACCTGTAACATCTGAAATATACAGTAGATTGTCTTGGTTTTTACAGGAAATAAGATGTAGGGATAAGAATGAAAAGGCACAATAGTTGATGATAAAGACATTTATTGTAATTATAACTTTCTATCAATATTAACATACTTTCTGTCCATGTTACATACGTAGCATTGTGAGCATACATGTACATGTACATATCTTGTCAAATTTGCCCGGAAAGTCTTCAATTCTTTGTGAGCACAATCCTCAACAATGGGGTGGGAATGTACAAGAGGAAAAGGAACAAACAACTGGATATTATTATCCTGCTTCATTATGCCATTACTTGGAAATACAAGGGGCAGGCTAGCCAGAGGATATGAGCGCCACAGTCACAGGCTTTTGAACTTCCTGACCGAATTTGCAATTGGTCGGGTTTGTCAATATAATAAGTGACACTGTAAACTTCCTGAAACCCTCATCTGTAATCCTAAAGCAGACTTTTACATGTACAAATGTGGTATAAGAAGTCAAACAGATACTACATGTATGCATGTGTATTATGTACATTATAGATCCATTGATGAATGCAAGTTACAGTCTAGAAAAGGTGATAATCCCAGTCATACTTGTTCTGGTGTTCAACTGTGAAAGTACATTGTACAAGCTTTTGTTTCTACAATTTGTACCGTATTTGAGGTTTGCAGAGAGTTTGATGTTGTTTCTCCACAGTTTTTTTCCCTCGGATTTGTAGTAGGAAGCTGTTAACAGGCTTTGTGCACGTAGGTTAGAAGCCAGACTTATCATTGCTTAACCTATAACCCAGCACCATCTACTGTGTGGATACTTACTCTTTCAATGTTTCTTTTTCTAGTGAGACCACTTGGCTAAACAGTTGATTGACGTGACACCATCGTCCCTATTCATCATGGATGGAGATTCAAAGCCCTTCATGTCTCCTGATGACAGCACAGAGAATTTGGATCATGAGGACTACATCGCCAATTACGGCACATTTGAAATGAATGAAAACGAGAGTGATAATTACCTTCCAACCAAAGCCCAAGAACGCTATGAGGACGGGAATGATGAAACCCAGCTGGTCACTAATAATAGCAACAAGTACAAGAAGCATGGTGATTCAGGAGCATTGGGGAAGAAGGTTGTCGTAACGAGTGCAGATGACGATGGAAGTATGTCAGACAGAGAGGACAGTATCACCAATGAGAATGACTCTGAGGAGGAATGTGAGGACGGATGGCAAGAGAATGATAAGAAGGCATACCAGGACAAGCTAAAGAGTGAGGACGATAAATATGTGGATGGACAGAGTGGACAGGACGTAGATAATGTGGACGTTGACCTGGAAGGAATGGCAGATGATAGGGAGAAGTTAGTGGAACACAAATATGATAAAGAAGTAGATGGTAAAGCTGAGGACAGCGATGATGCCAAGCGAGACGATCCAGAAAACATCACCATGGAAACGTTCGTTAGCGATGAAGATCACGAGACGGACCCCTCGACGATGTCGACTGTGAGCGATGACCACGCGGTAGGTGAAGACCTGACAGACGTAGCCCCTAAACGGTTGTCGCAGACCCTAGAAATCTCCATCAGCATGGTTAAGACGACCCAGGCATCGTCAGAGGAGAGCAGCCAGCCGAAGGTACCCCCGGAGCAGCTGGTCTTGGAGCAGTTGAAGAAGAAGAGGCAGGACTCGAGTTGCTACGACAGCAGCGACAACGAGCCTGAGGGGAAGAGGGTCCGGGCCTACTCCAAGAACCAAGGGAATCAGGCCATCAGTAGGCCCAAGGATTTTCACCGGACGGGATCGCTGTTCAGCGACCCGTCATCAGACCGAGCAAGCCAGGCAATTGACTGGGAGTGGATTGAAGAGCCGGACCAGCAAGATAGTCCGGATGGACCAAGTGAGTAGACGTTTCAAGATTCACAGAAATAAAAATATGAAAATTGCTTTAAATGGGTTTGAAACAGTGATGAAGACGTACATATACGAAATAGAGATTTTGATCTAAATCATGGTGCGTGCCCCTGCCCACAAAAATACACTGCCCAATGCCAGTCTTGTTGCCGTCTTGTGATAGGCTAGTATTTGCTTGTGAAGATGCATAGCTACTCCAATAAAATTAGCCGATTCGGTCGAGCTGCTTGGGTGGCTTAGAGGTGAAACATCTGACTTTAGATCGTGTGCACCGAGTTTGGTTTGTAGAATGGGTTTTTTATTATTATAATTTTTTTTTTTTATTATTATTATTATTGGCTGTTTTGGAAACTTTTCCAAAACAGCCCTTGTTTTCGTTAAGATTTTTTGGCTGTTTTGGAAACTTTTCCAAAACAGCCCTTGTTTTCGTTAAGATTTTTTTTTTTTTCTGATTTTTTATGAATTTTTGAAATGTGAAAATCGTAAAATTCTTTTCAATATTTCTGGCGAACAAAACAAGATATTTTCAAAATTCTTTTTGTTATAGCTTTGGTATGTCTCAAAGATATCCCCTAAAAAGGAGAAAATGTGTGACGTCATGATGACATCATCAAAAATGTGCTTTTTTAAAACACATATAAGGATAGGTCCGATCGTCATGAAAATTGGTGGGTAGGTAGATACTGGCACTAGGATGCAAAATCCAAAATGACGTCATGATGACGTCATCACGTGATTTGTTATGAATTTGTGAAATTTTGAAAATCGTAACATTCTTTTAAATATATCTGGCAAACAAAACAAGATATTTTCAAAATTCTTTTTGTTATAGCTTTGGTAGGTCTCAAAGATATGCCCTAAAAAGGAAAAAAATGTGTGACGTCATGATGACATCATCAAAAATGTGCTTTTTTAAAACACATATAAGGATAGGTCCGATCGTCATGAAAATTGGTGGGTAGGTAGATACTGGCACTAGGATGCAAAATCCAAAATGACGTCATGATAACGTCATCACGTGATTTGTTATGAATTTTTGAAATTTTGAAAATCGTAACATTCTTTTAAATATATCTGGCAAACAAAACAAGATATTTTCAAAATTCTTTTTGTTATAGCTTTGGTAGGTCTCAAAGATATGCCCTAAAAAGGAAAAAAATGTGTGACGTCATGATGACATCATCAAAAATGTGCTTTTTTAAAACACATATAAGGATAGGTCCGATCGTCATGAAAATTGGTGGGTAGGTAGATACTGGCACTAGGATGCAAAATCCAAAGTGACGTCATGATGACGTCATCACGTGATTTGTTATGAATTTTTGAAATTTTGAAATCGTAACATTCTTTTAAAATATCTCGCAAACAAAACAAGATATTTTCAAAATTCTTTTTGATACAGCTTTTGGTATGTCTCAAAGATATGCCCTAAAAGGCGAAAATTGTGTGACTTCATAATGACGTCATCAATTTTTTTCTTTTTACGCATGTAAGGGTCGGTCCGATTAAAAAAATTTATACATTGAATTTTTCTCCACCTAATTCAACAATTTCGTGATCGTGGCTCACTCAAGTATTAAGAAATAACAGGCATCTGAAAATTGTGACCAAATTCAATATAACACAAACGAATTCTGGGAAGGACAGAAACCATGGCTTTCATGTGGCATGCTGTCTATAAAGAGTTGATCTCTAGTCTTTTTTTCAAGTCGTTAGACAAGTCGTAGGCAGACACTTACACCAACTGCGCAGAATGTGCGCCGAACTTTTACGTCATGATGACGTCATCACATGTCATGTGACGTCATCGTAAAGGTGCATTTTTTGAAGCCATATATCTACAAAAGTACAAGTCAGATTAAGTTAAAACGTGGTATTTAGTTATGCCAGCATGTGTTAGATGAAAATTTATGTGACGTCATGATGACGTCATCGGCTAATTTTCTATAATTTTTTTCATTTTTGAAATTTCATTTAAATCACATAATTTTACACAAAAAACAAAACAGCCCTGTGTTTGTCCACAAACACTGCACCATACATCTAGTTTTTTCTTTTTCTCTTTCAGACTATTGCCCATAGCATTTGTACACGTTTTCCTTTTTACCGGCACTTTGGCTACTTTTATGCAGCCGATTGTCTTTAAACTTAGCAAACACTTAAAGCAACTGCTCAGAATGTGTGCCGAACTTTTACGTCATGATGACATCATCACGTGATTTTTTATGAATTTTTGAATTTTGAAAATCGTAACATTTGTTTCAATATATCTAGCAAACAAAACAAGATATTTTCAAAATTCTTTTTGTGATAGCTTTGGTATGTCTCAAAGATATGCCCTAAAAGGCGAAAATTGTGTGACGTCATGATGACGTCATCAAAATTTTTTTTTTTTTTTAACGCATGTAAGCGTCAATCCGATTACAAAAATGTATATATTGAATTTTCCTCTCCCTAATTCCAAAATGTCATGATTGTGGCTCACTCAAGTAAGAAATAACAGCCATTTCAAAATTTAGACCAAATTCAATATAACACAAAGGAATTCTGGGAAGGGCAGATAACCATGGCTCAAATGTGCATGCTGTTTATAAAAAGGGTTGATTTGTAGTCTTTTTTCAAGTCGCTAGACTATTGCCCATAGCATTTGTAAACGTTTTCTTTCTTACCGGCCACTTTGGCTACTTTTAAACTTGACAGACACTTACCCCAACTGCTCACAATGTGTGCCGAATTTTATGTCATGATGACGTCGTCACATGTCACGTGACGTCATCTTAAAGGGGCATTTTTCGAAGCCATCTACAAAAGTACAAGTCCGATTAAGTTGGAACGTGATATCTAGGTATGCCACCGGGTGTTATAGATGAAAATTGACATGACGTTATAATTATAAGTCAGAACATGTCACGTGACGTCATCTTAAAGGGGCAGTTTTTGAAGGTCCATATCTACAGAAGTACAAGTCCAATTAAGTTATAAAGTAATATCTAGGTAGCCCAATAGGTCTATAGTTGAAAATTGACATGACATTATCATGTTGTCATCACATGTTACGTGACGTCATCTTAAAGGGGCAGTTTTTGAAGCCACATATAAACAAAAGTACAAGTTCGATTAAGTTGAAATGTAATATCCAGGCAGGTCTGCAGGTTCATAGATGAAAATTGACATGACATTATGACTTCATCACATGTCACGTGACGTCATCTTAAAGAGCCAGTTTTTGAAGCCATATATATACAAAAGTACAAGTCCGATTAAGTTGAAAAGTTATATCTAGGTAGGTCAGCAAGTTTATAGATGAAAATTTATGTGACTTTATGATGACGTCATCACATGTCACTATTACAAACAACTTTAATTAATTTCAAAATTAACAAAGAAAAGTGGCAGTAGTACGATTGTTTGACAAACTTTAATTGTTGTATTCACATTTCACATCCAAACTAAAAAAAAAAAACGAAACAGCCCTGTGTTTGTCCACAAACACCAACCTCATGCCTCTAGTTTTTTTGGCTGTTTCGGAAACTTTTCCGAAACAGCCCTTGTTTTCGTTAAGATTTTTTTTTTTTTCTTTTTTTTTTTTTTTGGCTGTTTTGGAAACTTTTCCAAAACAGCCCTTGTTTTCGTTAAGATTTTTTTTTTTTTCTTTTTTTTTTTTTCTTTTTTTTTTTTTTTTTGTGCTTCTTTTTCAGTCAAATGCCCATAGCATTTGTACACGTTTTCTTTCTTACTGGCACTTTGGCTACTTTTATGCTGCCGATTGGCTTTAAACTTGGCAGACACTTAGACTAACTGCTCAGAATGTATGCCGCACATTTACGTCATGATGACGTCATCACGTGATTTTTTATGAATTTTTGAAATTTCAAAATCGTAAAATTCTTTTCAATATATCTAGCGAACAAAACAAGATATTTTCAAAATTCTTTTTGTTACAGCTTTGGTAGGTCTCAAAGATATGCCCTAAAAAAGAAAAAAATGTGTGACGTCATGATGACATCATCAAAAATGTGCTTTTTTAAAACACATATAAGAATAGGTCCGATCGTCATGAAAATTGGTGGGTAGGTAGATACTGGCACTAGGATGCAAAATCCAAAGTGACGTCATGATGACGTCATCACGTGATTTGTTATGAATTTTTGACATTTTGAAAATCGTAACATTCTTTTAAATATATCTGGCAAACAAAACAAGATATTTTCAAAATTCTTTTTGTTATAGCTTTGGTAGGTCTCAAAGATATGCCCTAAAAAGGAAAAAAAATTGTGACGTCATGATGACATCATCAAAAATGTGCTTTTTTAAAACACATATAAGGAAAGGTCCGATCGTCATGCAAATTGGTGGGTAGGTAGATACTGGTACTAGGATGCAAAATCCAAAGTGACGTCATGATGACGTCATCACGTGATTTGTTATGAATTTTTGAAATTTTGAAATCGTAACATTCTTTTAAATATATCTCGCAAACAAAACAAGAGATTTTCAAAATTCTTTTTGATACAGCTTTTGGTATGTCTCAAAGATATGCCCTAAAAGGCGAAAATTGTGTGATGTCATAATGACGTCATCAATTTTTTGTTTTAACGCATGTAAGGGTCGGTCCAATTAAAAATGTATACATTTAATTTTTCTCTACCTAATTCAACAATTTCGTGATCGTGGCTCATTCAAGTATTAAGAAATAACAGGCATCTAAAAAATTGTGACCAAATTCAATATAACACAAAGGAATTCTGGGAAGGACAGAAACCATGGCTTTCATGTGGCATGCTGTCTATAAAGAGTTGATCTCTAGTCTTTTTTTCAAGTCGTAGGCAGATACTTACACCAACTGCTCAGAATGTGCACCGAACTTTTAGGTCATGATGACGTCATCACATGTCACGTGACGTCATCTTAAAGGGGCATTTTTGGAAACCATATATCTACAAAAGTACAAGTCACATTAAGTTAAAACGTGGTATTTAGTTATGCCAGCATGTGTTAGATAAAAATGTATGTGACGTCATGGTGACGTCATGATGACGTCATCGGCAAATTTTCTATGATTTTTTTCATTTTTGAAATTTCATTTAAATCACATAATTTTACACAAAAAAACAAAACAGCCCTGTGTTTGTCCACAAACACTGCACCAGATGTCTAGTTTTTTCTTTTTTTTTTTTTTTTTTTTCTTTTTCAGACTTTTCCCCATAGCATTTGTACACGTTTTCTTTCTAACCGGCACTTTGGCCACTTTTAAGCAACCGATTGACTTTAAACTTAACAGACACTTAGACCAACTGCTCAGAATGTCTGCCGCACTTTTACGTAATGATGACGTCATCACATGATTTTTTATGAATTTTTGAAATTTGAAAATCGTAACATTCTTTTCAATATATCTAACGAAAAAAACAAGATATTTTCATAATTCTTTTTGATATAGCTTTGGTATGTCTCAAAGATATGCCCTAAATTGTGTGACGTCATGATGACGTCATCAAAAATGTGGGTTTTTTTTAACGCATGTAAGGGTCAATCCGATTACAAAAATGTATACATTGAATTTTGCTGTACGTAATTCCAAAATTTCATGATCGTGGCTCACTCAAGTAAGAAATAACAGCCATTTCAAAATTTGGACCAAATTCAATATAACACAAAGGAATTCTGGGAAGGGCAGATAACCATGGCTTAAATGTGCTTGCTGTTTATAAAAGGGGTTGATTCCTAGTCTTTTTTCAAGTCGCTGAATTTTTGAAGTTTTTAAATCGTAACATTCTTTTCAATATATCTAGCAAACAAAACAAGATATTTTCAAAATTCTTTTTGTGATAGCTTTGGTATGTCTCAAAGATATGCCCTAAAAGGGGAAAAATGTGTGACGTCATGATGACGTCATCAAAAATGTGATTTTTTAAAACACATATAAGGATAGGTCCGATCGTCATGAAAAGTGGTGGGTAGGTAGATACTGTCACTAGAATGCAAAATCTAAAATGAGGTCATGATAACGTCATTACGTGATTTTTTATGAATTTTTGAATTTTTAAAATCGTAACATTCTTTTAAATATATCTAGCGAACAAAACAATATATTTTCAAAATTCTTTTTGTTATAGCTTTGGTATGTCTCAAAGATATCCCCTAAAAGGGAGAAAATATGTGACGTCATGATGACGTCATCAAATTTTGTTTTTTTTAAACGCATGTAAGGGTCAATCCGATTACAAAAATGTATACATTGAATTTTCCTCTCCCTAATTCCAAAATTTCATGATCGTGGCTCACTCAAGTAAGAAATAACAGCCATTTGAAAATTTAGACCAAATTCAATATAACACAAAGGAATTCTGGGAAGGGCAGATAACCATGGCTTAAATGTGCATGCCGTTTATAAAAAGGTTGATTTGTAGTCTTTGTTCAAGTCGCTGAATTTTTAAATTGTGTAAATCGTAACATTCTTTTCAATATATCTAGCGAACTAAACAAGAAATTTTCAAAATTCTTTTTGTTATAGCTTTGGTATGTCTCAAAGATATGCCCTAAAAAGCGAAAATTGTGTGACGTCATGATGACGTCATCAAAAAATTCTTTTTTTCAAGTCGCTAGAATATTGCCCATAGCATTTGTATTACGTTTTCTTTCTTACCGGCCACTTTGGCTAATTTTAAACTTGGCAGACACTTACCCCAACTGCTCACAATGTGTGCCGAACTTTTACGTCATAATGACGTCATCACATGTCACATGACGTCATCTTAAAGGGGCATTTTTCAAAGCCATATATCTACAAAAGTACAAGTTCGATTAAGTTAAAATGTAATATCTAGGTATCCAAGTAGTTTTATAAATGCAAATTGACATGACGTTATGATGACGTCATCATTTGTGACGTCATCTTAAAGGGGCAGTTTTTGAAGGCGCATATCTACAGAAGTACATGTCCGATTAAGTTTAAAAGTAATATCTAGGTAGCCCAGTAGGTTTATAGATGAAAATTGACATGACATGATGTTGACGTCATCACATGTCACGTGACGTCATCTTAAAGGGGCAGTTTTTGAAGCCATATATAAACAAAAGTACAAGTCCGATTAAGTTGAAAAGTTATATCTAGGTAGGTCAGCAAGTTTATAGATGAAAATTTATGTGACGTTATGATGACGTCATCACATGTTACTACTACAAACAACTTTAATTAATTTCAAAATTAACAAAGAAAACTGGCAGCAGCGCGATTGTATGACAAACTTAAATTATTGTATTCACATTTCACATCCAAACTAAATAAACAAAAACGAAACAGCCCTGTGTTTGTCCACAAACACCAACCTCATGCCTCTAGTTTTTTTTTTGCTTCCTTTTCAGACTTTTTCCCCATAGCATTTGTACACGTTTTCTTTCTTACCGGCACTTTGGCTACTTTGGTGCACCCGATTGACTTTAAACTTGGCAGACACTTAGACAAACTGCTCAGAATGTGTCCCGAACTTTTTGGTCCTGATGACGTCATCACGTGATTTTTTATGAATTTTTGAAATTTGAAAATCATAAAATTCTTTTCAATATATCTAGCGAACAAAACAAGATATTTTCAAAATTCTTTTTGTTATAGCTTTGGTAGGTCTCAAAGATATGCCCTAAAACGGAGAAAATGTGTGACGTCATGATGACATCATCAAAAATGTGCTTTTTTAAAACACATATAAGGATAGGTCCGATCGTCATGAAAATTGGTGGGTAGGTAGATACTGGCACTAGGATGCAAAATCCAAAATGACGTCATGATGACGTCATCACGTGATTTGTTATGAATTTTTGAAATTTTGAAAATCGTAACATTCTTTTAAATATATCTGGCAAACAAAACAAGATATTTTCAAAATTCTTTTTGTTATAGCTTTGGTAGGTCTCAAAGATATGCCCTAAAAAGGAAAAAAATGTGTGACGTCATGATGACATCATCAAAAATGTGCTTTTTTAAAACACATATAAGGATAGGTCCGATCGTCATGAAAATTGGTGGGTAGGTAGATACTGGTACTAGGATGCAAAATCCAAAGTGACGTCATGATGACGTCATCACGTGATTTGTTATGAATTTTTGAAATTTTGAAATCGTAACATTCTTTTAAATATATCTCGCAAACAAAACAAGAGATTTTCAAAATTCTTTTTGATACAGCTTTTGGTATGTCTCAAAGATATGCCCTAAAAGGCGAAAATTGTGTGACGTCATAATGACGTCATCAATTTTTTTTTTTAACGCATGTAAGGGTCGGTCTGATTAAAAAAATGTAAACATTGAATTTTTCTCTACCTAATTCAACAATTGATCTCTAGTCTTTTTTTCAAGTCGTTAGACAAGTCGTAGGCAGATATTTACACCAACTGCTCAGAATGTGCGCCGAACTTTTAGGTCATGATGACGTCATCACATGTCACGTGACGTCATCTTAAAGGGGCAGTTTTTGAAGGTCCATATCTACAGAAGTACAAGTCCAATTAAGTTATAAAGTAATATCTAGGTAGCCCAATAGGTCTATAGTTGAAAATTGACATGACATTATCATGTTGTCATCACATGTTACGTGACGTCATCTTAAAGGGGCAGTTTTTGAAGCCACATATAAACAAAAGTACAAGTTCGATTAAGTTGAAATGTAATATCCAGGCAGGTCTGCAGGTTCATAGATGAAAATTGACATGACATTATGACTTCATCACATGTCACGTGACGTCATCTTAAAGAGCCAGTTTTTGAAGCCATATATATACAAAAGTACAAGTCCGATTAAGTTGAAAAGTTATATCTAGGTAGGTCAGCAAGTTTATAGATGAAAATTTATGTGACTTTATGATGACGTCATCACATGTCACTATTACAAACAACTTTAATTAATTTCAAAATTAACAAAGAAAAGTGGCAGTAGTACGATTGTTTGACAAACTTTAATTGTTGTATTCACATTTCACATCCAAACTAAAAAAAAAAAACGAAACAGCCCTGTGTTTGTCCACAAACACCAACCTCATGCCTCTAGTTTTTTTGGCTGTTTCGGAAACTTTTCCGAAACAGCCCTTGTTTTCGTTAAGATTTTTTTTTTTTTCTTTTTTTTTTTTTTTGGCTGTTTTGGAAACTTTTCCAAAACAGCCCTTGTTTTCGTTAAGATTTTTTTTTTTTTCTTTTTTTTTTTTTCTTTTTTTTTTTTTTTTTGTGCTTCTTTTTCAGTCAAATGCCCATAGCATTTGTACACGTTTTCTTTCTTACTGGCACTTTGGCTACTTTTATGCTGCCGATTGGCTTTAAACTTGGCAGACACTTAGACTAACTGCTCAGAATGTATGCCGCACATTTACGTCATGATGACGTCATCACGTGATTTTTTATGAATTTTTGAAATTTCAAAATCGTAAAATTCTTTTCAATATATCTAGCGAACAAAACAAGATATTTTCAAAATTCTTTTTGTTACAGCTTTGGTAGGTCTCAAAGATATGCCCTAAAAAAGAAAAAAATGTGTGACGTCATGATGACATCATCAAAAATGTGCTTTTTTAAAACACATATAAGAATAGGTCCGATCGTCATGAAAATTGGTGGGTAGGTAGATACTGGCACTAGGATGCAAAATCCAAAGTGACGTCATGATGACGTCATCACGTGATTTGTTATGAATTTTTGACATTTTGAAAATCGTAACATTCTTTTAAATATATCTGGCAAACAAAACAAGATATTTTCAAAATTCTTTTTGTTATAGCTTTGGTAGGTCTCAAAGATATGCCCTAAAAAGGAAAAAAAATTGTGACGTCATGATGACATCATCAAAAATGTGCTTTTTTAAAACACATATAAGGAAAGGTCCGATCGTCATGCAAATTGGTGGGTAGGTAGATACTGGTACTAGGATGCAAAATCCAAAGTGACGTCATGATGACGTCATCACGTGATTTGTTATGAATTTTTGAAATTTTGAAATCGTAACATTCTTTTAAATATATCTCGCAAACAAAACAAGAGATTTTCAAAATTCTTTTTGATACAGCTTTTGGTATGTCTCAAAGATATGCCCTAAAAGGCGAAAATTGTGTGATGTCATAATGACGTCATCAATTTTTTGTTTTAACGCATGTAAGGGTCGGTCCAATTAAAAATGTATACATTTAATTTTTCTCTACCTAATTCAACAATTTCGTGATCGTGGCTCATTCAAGTATTAAGAAATAACAGGCATCTAAAAAATTGTGACCAAATTCAATATAACACAAAGGAATTCTGGGAAGGACAGAAACCATGGCTTTCATGTGGCATGCTGTCTATAAAGAGTTGATCTCTAGTCTTTTTTTCAAGTCGTAGGCAGATACTTACACCAACTGCTCAGAATGTGCACCGAACTTTTAGGTCATGATGACGTCATCACATGTCACGTGACGTCATCTTAAAGGGGCATTTTTGGAAACCATATATCTACAAAAGTACAAGTCACATTAAGTTAAAACGTGGTATTTAGTTATGCCAGCATGTGTTAGATAAAAATGTATGTGACGTCATGGTGACGTCATGATGACGTCATCGGCAAATTTTCTATGATTTTTTTCATTTTTGAAATTTCATTTAAATCACATAATTTTACACAAAAAAACAAAACAGCCCTGTGTTTGTCCACAAACACTGCACCAGATGTCTAGTTTTTTCTTTTTTTTTTTTTTTTTTTTCTTTTTCAGACTTTTCCCCATAGCATTTGTACACGTTTTCTTTCTAACCGGCACTTTGGCCACTTTTAAGCAACCGATTGACTTTAAACTTAACAGACACTTAGACCAACTGCTCAGAATGTCTGCCGCACTTTTACGTAATGATGACGTCATCACATGATTTTTTATGAATTTTTGAAATTTGAAAATCGTAACATTCTTTTCAATATATCTAACGAAAAAAACAAGATATTTTCATAATTCTTTTTGATATAGCTTTGGTATGTCTCAAAGATATGCCCTAAAAAGCGAAAATTGTGTGACGTCATGATGACGTCATCAAAAATGTGGGTTTTTTTTAACGCATGTAAGGGTCAATCCGATTACAAAAATGTATACATTGAATTTTGCTGTACGTAATTCCAAAATTTCATGATCGTGGCTCACTCAAGTAAGAAATAACAGCCATTTCAAAATTTGGACCAAATTCAATATAACACAAAGGAATTCTGGGAAGGGCAGATAACCATGGCTTAAATGTGCTTGCTGTTTATAAAAGGGGTTGATTCCTAGTCTTTTTTCAAGTCGCTGAATTTTTGAAGTTTTTAAATCGTAACATTCTTTTCAATATATCTAGCAAACAAAACAAGATATTTTCAAAATTCTTTTTGTGATAGCTTTGGTATGTCTCAAAGATATGCCCTAAAAGGGGAAAAATGTGTGACGTCATGATGACGTCATCAAAAATGTGATTTTTTAAAACACATATAAGGATAGGTCCGATCGTCATGAAAAGTGGTGGGTAGGTAGATACTGTCACTAGAATGCAAAATCTAAAATGAGGTCATGATAACGTCATTACGTGATTTTTTATGAATTTTTGAATTTTTAAAATCGTAACATTCTTTTAAATATATCTAGCGAACAAAACAATATATTTTCAAAATTCTTTTTGTTATAGCTTTGGTATGTCTCAAAGATATCCCCTAAAAGGGAGAAAATATGTGACGTCATGATGACGTCATCAAATTTTGTTTTTTTTAAACGCATGTAAGGGTCAATCCGATTACAAAAATGTATACATTGAATTTTCCTCTCCCTAATTCCAAAATTTCATGATCGTGGCTCACTCAAGTAAGAAATAACAGCCATTTGAAAATTTAGACCAAATTCAATATAACACAAAGGAATTCTGGGAAGGGCAGATAACCATGGCTTAAATGTGCATGCCGTTTATAAAAAGGTTGATTTGTAGTCTTTGTTCAAGTCGCTGAATTTTTAAATTGTGTAAATCGTAACATTCTTTTCAATATATCTAGCGAACTAAACAAGAAATTTTCAAAATTCTTTTTGTTATAGCTTTGGTATGTCTCAAAGATATGCCCTAAAAAGCGAAAATTGTGTGACGTCATGATGACGTCATCAAAAAATTCTTTTTTTCAAGTCGCTAGAATATTGCCCATAGCATTTGTATTACGTTTTCTTTCTTACCGGCCACTTTGGCTAATTTTAAACTTGGCAGACACTTACCCCAACTGCTCACAATGTGTGCCGAACTTTTACGTCATAATGACGTCATCACATGTCACATGACGTCATCTTAAAGGGGCATTTTTCAAAGCCATATATCTACAAAAGTACAAGTTCGATTAAGTTAAAATGTAATATCTAGGTATCCAAGTAGTTTTATAAATGCAAATTGACATGACGTTATGATGACGTCATCATTTGTGACGTCATCTTAAAGGGGCAGTTTTTGAAGGCGCATATCTACAGAAGTACATGTCCGATTAAGTTTAAAAGTAATATCTAGGTAGCCCAGTAGGTTTATAGATGAAAATTGACATGACATGATGTTGACGTCATCACATGTCACGTGACGTCATCTTAAAGGGGCAGTTTTTGAAGCCATATATAAACAAAAGTACAAGTCCGATTAAGTTGAAAAGTTATATCTAGGTAGGTCAGCAAGTTTATAGATGAAAATTTATGTGACGTTATGATGACGTCATCACATGTTACTACTACAAACAACTTTAATTAATTTCAAAATTAACAAAGAAAACTGGCAGCAGCGCGATTGTATGACAAACTTAAATTATTGTATTCACATTTCACATCCAAACTAAATAAACAAAAACGAAACAGCCCTGTGTTTGTCCACAAACACCAACCTCATGCCTCTAGTTTTTTTTTTGCTTCCTTTTCAGACTTTTTCCCCATAGCATTTGTACACGTTTTCTTTCTTACCGGCACTTTGGCTACTTTGGTGCACCCGATTGACTTTAAACTTGGCAGACACTTAGACAAACTGCTCAGAATGTGTCCCGAACTTTTTGGTCCTGATGACGTCATCACGTGATTTTTTATGAATTTTTGAAATTTGAAAATCATAAAATTCTTTTCAATATATCTAGCGAACAAAACAAGATATTTTCAAAATTCTTTTTGTTATAGCTTTGGTAGGTCTCAAAGATATGCCCTAAAACGGAGAAAATGTGTGACGTCATGATGACATCATCAAAAATGTGCTTTTTTAAAACACATATAAGGATAGGTCCGATCGTCATGAAAATTGGTGGGTAGGTAGATACTGGCACTAGGATGCAAAATCCAAAATGACGTCATGATGACGTCATCACGTGATTTGTTATGAATTTTTGAAATTTTGAAAATCGTAACATTCTTTTAAATATATCTGGCAAACAAAACAAGATATTTTCAAAATTCTTTTTGTTATAGCTTTGGTAGGTCTCAAAGATATGCCCTAAAAAGGAAAAAAATGTGTGACGTCATGATGACATCATCAAAAATGTGCTTTTTTAAAACACATATAAGGATAGGTCCGATCGTCATGAAAATTGGTGGGTAGGTAGATACTGGTACTAGGATGCAAAATCCAAAGTGACGTCATGATGACGTCATCACGTGATTTGTTATGAATTTTTGAAATTTTGAAATCGTAACATTCTTTTAAATATATCTCGCAAACAAAACAAGAGATTTTCAAAATTCTTTTTGATACAGCTTTTGGTATGTCTCAAAGATATGCCCTAAAAGGCGAAAATTGTGTGACGTCATAATGACGTCATCAATTTTTTTTTTTAACGCATGTAAGGGTCGGTCTGATTAAAAAAATGTAAACATTGAATTTTTCTCTACCTAATTCAACAATTGATCTCTAGTCTTTTTTTCAAGTCGTTAGACAAGTCGTAGGCAGATATTTACACCAACTGCTCAGAATGTGCGCCGAACTTTTAGGTCATGATGACGTCATCACATGTCACGTGACGTCATCTTAAAGGGGCATTTTTGGAAACCATATATCTACAAAAGTACAAGTCACATTAAGTTAAAACGTGGTATTTAGTTATGCCAGCATGTGTTAGATGAAAATGTATGTGACGTCATGATGACGTCATCGGCTAATTTTCTATGATTTTTTCATTTTTGAAATTTCATTTAAATCACATAATTTTACACAAAAAAACAAAACAGCCCTGTGTTTGTCCACAAACACTGCACCAGATGTCTAGTTTTTTTTTCTTTTTTTTTTTTTTTCCTTTTCAGACTTTTTGCCCATAGCATTTGTGCACGTTTTCTTTCTTACCGGCACTTTGGCTACTTTGGTACACCCGATTGCCTCTAAACTTGGCAGACACTTAGACCAACTGCTCAGAATGTATGCCGAACATTTACGTCATGATGACGTCATCACGTGATTTTTTATGAATTTTTGAAATTTGAAAATCGTAATATTCTATTTAATATATCTAGCGAACAAAACAAGATATTTTCAAAATTCCTTTTGTTATAGCTTTGGTATGTCTCAAAGATATGCACTAAAAGAAAAAAAAATGTGTGATGTCATGATGACGTCATCAAAAATGTGCTTTTTTAAAACACATATAAGGATAGGTCCGATCGTCATGAAAATTGGTGGGTAGGTAGATACTGGCACTAGGATGCAAAATCCAAAATGACGTCATGATGACGTCATCACGTGATTTGTTATGAATTTTTGAAATTTTGAAAATCGTAACATTCTTTTAAATATATCTGGCAAACAAAACAAGATATTTTCAAAATTCTTTTTGTTATAGCTTTGGTAGGTCTCAAAGATATGCCCTAAAAAGGAAAAAAATGTGTGACGTCATGATGACATCATCAAAAATGTCCTTTTTTAAAACACATATAAGGATAGGTCCGATCGTCATGAAAATTGGTGGGTAGGTAGATACTGCCACCAGCATGCAGAAGCCGAAGTGACGTCATGATGACGTCATCACGTGATTTTTTATGAATTTTTGAAATTTTGAAATCGTAAAAGTCTTTTAAATATATCTGGCAAACAAAACAAGATATTTTCAAAATTATTTTTGTTATAGCTTTGGTAGGTCTCAAAGATATGCCCTAAAAAGGAAAAAAATGTGTGACGTCATGATGACATCATCAAAAATGTGCTTTTTTTAAACACATATAAGGATAGGTCCAATCGTCATGAAAATTGGTGGGTAGGTAGATACTGTCACTAGCATGCAAAATCTGAAATGATGTCATGATGACGTCATCGGGAATTTTTTTTATGATTTTTGAAATTTTTGAAATTTCATTTTAATCACAATTTTACACAAAAAAACAAAACAGCCCTGTGTTTGTCCACAAACACTGTACCAGATGTCTAGTTATTATTATTATTATTATTTATTTTTTTGACAAATTTTCGGTTAAAAACAGTTTATAGTAAACTTCAAAGATTGCTCTTTTTCTAATTCATGGTTTGGAGGATATTTGTTTGAAAGGAAAAAGTCTGAGAACCAGTCTTGCAGCTCCCATAGCAAAGTACACAGAATCTTGATAAATTACAAAAGTCTCTTGGAATTAGGACTGGAGGGCTCGTGATGGACTTGCAGGGACTTGTGATGGACTTGACTACATGTACATGTACATCCCTGGACTGAAGTGTCCAAAAATCTTTAATGTAAAATCTGCCGGTGTCAGAAATGATTGCAAGTTAAAGGAGGTTAGGTGTTGAGTTTTTTGTGCGGGTGCAGAATTTGTCAAGTACACAGTACATTGCAATTAAAAGTTCACACTGTGATTGGGAATGGGGAATTTTGTGAAAAGAATTCAGTCACATTTGCATTTGTGTTTCCCCCATGCGAATTCAATTGGGAAAATACTTTACTACTTACGTGAAAAGGCGTGAAAATGTTTTCCCACTGTGGAAATTTGGTTTCATATATGGTTCAATGAAAATGAACTCCTCTTTACCTAGAAAGAGAAGAAGTGTGAATTATTCCCATTCCTAGGTTAATTTTCAAGTGCAATTTACTGAGTTTGTCGACATTCCTGACTGAATCCTACACAATGCATGCAGCATTCAGTTCAGACTTGAGCAAACAGAATATGCCCCATAAGCCAGTGGGTGTGACAGTAACTATTACAGCCGGAAAGTTCAGTTACAAGTGGGACGATTAGATAGTAATGAGTTTAGTCTGTACACAGATCTAGATAACTTCTGTTGTTCTTGCACTTCTTGTGTTGCACTTTGTACATACAATGTATGCGGGGGCACACGTTGTGATGGAGGTTCAGCAGCAGCCAAATATAGCCTGGTGGATTGTCAGTGTGGATAAAGAAAATTGATGGAACAGTCATGAAAGCGGCTTATAGACAAACACATTAATCCTAACCCTGCCAGACGCAGCACAAACAGTGCATCTGTGGTGACAGCTTGACCTTGCTGCACTCTGCACTATGCAATCTGATGCGTCTGGCAGGGTTTCTAGCCAAAATACCCTGGAGGGTTAGGGTTAAGCCTGAAGGTTATTTTCTTATTACCCAATTAATAAAACAAACTTTTCTTCATCAGGTGTACACCATGTACATGTACCATGTGTACAGTACATTTTGTGAAAAGAATTCAGATGCATTCACATTCCACATTTCGCATGCACTTTTCCCCCCCGAATTCTGGTTAGAAATTATTTTTACACTTTTGAGAAAAGGTATGAAAATGTTTTCCTGCTTGTGTGAAAAGGCGTGAAAATATTTTCCCTATGTGGGAATTGCTTTTTTTCACAATTTGTGATTGTGAAATGAAAATTAATTCCCTAGTAGGAGAAAAAGTGTGAAGAGAAATTCCTGTTGCCAGGTTAACTTTCAAATGCAAATTAGTGTACACAGACACTAAAGCTTGGAAGGTTTATACACAGTACATACAACATGGCAGCACAACATAAGAGAAAAGTCACACAGTGCCTTTCTGAGTACATACAAAAACAATTGTTTCCTGAAAAGTCGATTCCTGAATTTTAACATTTTTACATTCAAAAAGGCCCCCCATTCTATCATGTCTCAAAGTTTTAAAATTATCAATCTTGAAATATTTTGGTGGGTAGTTTCTTTTTTTGAACTCGGCTTATAATGTACACAAGTTACAAACTTTTAGCTTTATTTTCTCAAAACGTGGGGCCAAGACTGGAATGTTTCAGAAGGGTTTAGCTGACTTTCGCAGTTCCCAGAAATGAGCTACAGCAACATACAATTACATTGTAGTACTGTGCAATTAACTAGCACAACTAGTCAACTAGTCATTGATGAACATAACTGGTATTTATAAATGCCTCAGCGAGTTTCACTATCCCTATTGGTCAAGAGCCTGTCACGTGGGTGTGTTTAAACGGTTGTTTAAACACGGCTGGGAGTTGTTTAAACACGGCGCGTCATAACCAGCTGTTCTCAGCCGATACGCAACAGGGAGAGCGTAGTAGGTGCACGCACAAGATGTACTGAACTTCCATTAATCTCCATTATATAATGGAGATCAATGTGAACCATAATGGAGATCAATGATGTGAACTTCATAATGTAGGACAATGCTAATGCACGCGTATAAAACACTGCATCTCGTGCGTGTGTGTACGCGCACGCGACAGACAGGCGCAGAGCACCTTCATTCGCTCACAAGGCCGATACGTATGCATGTGTTTTGTACTGAGCAAATGGGAGACAAAGTGGGGTGAAAAAGCTTCGCATTTTGTCCTTTTTACCGAAGGTTTTTGCATTTTTCTTAAGAATGCATTTATGAATGGGGATAAAAATGTGATGACCCGGTCTTTACTAGTCATTAATAACCTCAAAGGGTCAAGACTGCTGTTAATAGACGTTAACAGCGGTCACGCCCCTCCTCTGTTATTATTGACGTGGTAAAGACCGGGTCATCACACTTTTATCCCCTTAGTCACAACAACCAATTTTTTAGTAGTCGACTAGTCGTGGTGCCAGGACTAGTTGTGACTAATCACGGTGTCCACAACGAATGCAGTGTATACATGTACTCTATATACTACATGAACACTATGCATTTCAGGAACTTTTTGTGGTTTTATAAATGTTGAGGCACTTTACCATGTATACTATTGCCCTCCATTCTTCCATCAAGATACTTTTTGCTTCAAGTACACGTATGTTTATGTACATTTATATGACAATTGGGTACATGTATTGCATTGAACTGAATTTGAATTCATTTTAAACTGACGCCACTTTGTCTTGCTTACTTGCAGGTGTTAACATCCGATCCTTTGCCAGCACTCACTGGGAGCCCAAAGGTTTCCGTGAGCAGGATAGAGGCATCTTTTTACCCCACCAGAAGCTTGAGGTGACCGTAGTGGACTGTGGTCGTTCCTCGTTGTCCCAGTTCCTCAACCCCAACTTGTGAGTAATGTATAGAATGTGGAGTTCCAAAGTCCTCCTGAGATCATTTCTCCAAAATGTTAATTTTTGGTCTGTTTGCTTTTCTTTCTGCAAAGGCGGGATAAAAGTGGGTCTCACCAATGGCCAATTGGGGTATCCCCCCCCCCCCCCCCCCCGGCAACATTTTTCCATTTGGAAGCCATTTTTAATAGGGAAAAAGTAGCCTTTTGAGAAATAATGTCCTCAATCGTCTTTAAAAAAAAAGAGCTGTGAGGCATAATAGGAAACATGGTCATTATTCCATACTAAACCCTCTCCTTACCAATGTCGAATTTACTTGACAAGCCACAACACCCCTCTTGCTTACCAATGTCGAGTTTACTGCACAAGGAAACCACACACCAGAGTATCCAAACAACAAAAGTTTTCACCATGTTTCAACGAACTGTAGTGCTTGTTTTTCATGATCTATACACCAACGGAAAGAGCTTGTTTGGATCTTTCCAATGGTGCTATCAAATTCATGGGTCACCATTACAATATTTTGAGAAAACTGTATTCGAAGTTTCCCTGTTGAGTTATGTATGGAGTGCCATTGGTTCATGTGACAAACAACTTTCCTGTTTGATAAAGTGGGCCAGAAGAGAAAACAGCCGTAACTTTGCTATTTTAGCAGTTATGACTTTGATTTTTACACCATATGAAAGAGAAATTTTCCTTTTCAATCAATTCTTGAGGGTGAACATTTTTGGTTGAAAATACAACCATTTATTAACAAGCAGTCAGCTGCTTTTTCTTCGTCAAACAATCCACAAGGGAAACTGACTAGGTAAATTTGAATACATTTTCAAAGTGAACAAAGAAACTGGCAGAAGCGGGATTCGAACCTGCGACCTCCGGGTTACCGTACCGGCGCTCTACCAAATTGTCAGTATCTTTGTTCGGGTGGGCGCTAGTCAGAAGTCATAAATCCAGAATGCTGTATAGCCAGGGATCACACCCAATTTTTACGATACAACCTGGGAAGCGACATTGTGGGGATCACTCAATGAGGATACGACTTTTTAACTTATAATTCGTCAAACAATCCACAAGGAAAGCTGCTTTTTCTGTGTAAGTGGTTTTATGCTTGACTGAACAAAGAATGTGGTACTGGGGGAAGATAAGCCAATAAACAATGTGGTAAGGAAAGGGCTAACAAGAAAACCGTATTTACTTTTTTTTTCCGCTATAACAAACATTGCGGGATCCACACATTTTGTTCGGTATAGCGATTGTTCGGTATAGCAATTTTCAGCCTCAGTTACTTAAGGATGACTCTAAACATATGCCAGCCATTGAATAATGTAATTACATGTTTATACTTTTTAATCCGTTGCCTTTTCTTTTTCAACAACAATGTTCGGTAAGTTTTGTACACAAAATTTGGGATCAAGGATGGTGTTCGGTACAGCCGAATGTTTGGTATAGCGGCGTTTGGTATAGCGGCGTTCCACTGTATTAGCAAGTATCATGTTGGCTTCTTGTTATTACGTTCCTGCCTATTCTTCCCCAATCCATTCAGATTATTTATTCCTTTCCCTTGGACTGCCATGACTGCAGGTATTTTATTGAAGTCAAACACGGGACATGCATCTGGACCATACAGAGGAGAAGCAACGACTTCTTGAAACTCCATGAAGAGATGTTGCTGTACAAAGCTCGCCTTGTCATACCTATTGGTGATCGCAGGTACATGTATGGACTTAACTGGGTCATTCCACCAGGTTGGGACAAAAAGTGTTACATAACAGTACAAATTTCAAATTCAATTGATTGCTATGAAATTGTTGTTTACAATTAGCCAACATAATGGGCTTTACTAATTTTAGTTTCTTTTTGTACAGAATAAGCATACATGTAGATGTTGATGTACATATACGGCATTCTGAAAGGTGGGGTGTGTTCATTTACATGGGGCTCAATGTGTACCGGCGTCACAAAAAGCAGGATGTGACACCGCAAAACGCTTGGCTTTTTGAGTGATTCGTGGAAAGTTATTCTTTTACATTTATACTAAAATAACTTGTTTAAAGTGTGGAATACATTGACTTTATATTAAAGGCAGTGTACACGATTGGTCATTGTTGCAATTTTCAGAAATGGGCGGATTTGGGGTTAGTATTTTATATGAAATATCGTTCCACTGACCTGTTCAAAGTTTTGCGTTGTTGGGTGGCGAAAAAAAAACGAGAGAAAAACGGCGCTCGTTTTCAACCGTCGGGCGGATGATAGCCTTTATTCAAGGCGCGCATGGCTATCTGGGCGCGTGACGCGCCCCGAATGCCAGCATGTCCGGGGCGCGCCACTCGTGGGTAGCTGCGCGCGCCTTGACTAAAGGCTACAGGGCAGTTTTCCCAACGATTTCCAGCTGGAAATCGTTGGAAAACGATATGTATTTCCACTTTTCTTGACAACGACAGCACACCTGGTGCTATAATTTCACAGGATGATTGAAACTACTATTGGCTTACAGTCTAGTAAGGTATTTCGTAATAATTCAGTAAAAAAAATTGGAGGATTACCAATCGTGTACACTACCTTTAAATGAACCTTACTGATGATAGAAATTACAATACCGACTTTACAAAGGGTTTCACCACGTGTGACGTAGGTAACACTATTTTTTTTTTCAATTGTGGGAAATAAATGCTGCTTTGTCTTAAAATAAAACATCTGGTTTTGAAGGGTTGGAAGTGTCATTAAGCTTACTTTAAATGCATTTAAAAAGAAAAGTACCAAATGTATAAAAATTCACATTTTTTATATAACAACAATCTGAACAAAAAAAAGAGGGGGACACCACAACAAAACAAAACTCAAAAACAGAAGTAGAATATTTAGACTTTTTAGTGAACAGCACTGTTTGTCAGAAGACTAAATATATAGTAAATAAAAATAACTTATAGAATCTTAGTGGGAAATGGTGAAAGGGTGATACCCATATGTAAATGCTTCTGTCTCAACCTAGTAGAATGACCCAACTACATGGTAGCTCTAACAAATTCATTATTCCAAAAGGTGTCCTTAATGCTACCCCATCCCCACTGGACTCGTTGCATAAAATGAACCCCAATTACACAAAGTAGACCATCCAATTATTACCCCAACTCAACCTTGTCCAAGAGTCTACTCTTACCCTCATTCTTGATAGACCCTGCAAAAGGATAGTGCTTTGATTCAGGAAAGGCCGCATTTTTTTTTCTGCACAGCCAATATATCATTTTTGCCCGATTTTTGTGTGTGTCTAGTTTACAACCGATCATGGCAGAAATTATTGATGCCATTTGAAATGGAGTAGATAGAGAATAATACATTGTTTAGTAGTGAGTCATGTTTATTAAGGTCGTACATTATACACCTCAGTGCTGCCGCACCCTTGAACGTTTGGGATCGGTAACTTTTTCATGCCCCGGGGGGAAAGTGGATAATGGCTGTATACTGTACACTAGAATGGTGCCCTGGCGGATGGGTTGGTTATTTCTGAAATGATGATCCCCACTTTGGGGGTGGGGGAGGGGGGAGGGGGACAGGGACTGTTGGTAGGTACAGTATGATGAGGGAGTTCAGGATGGCAAATGCAGTGTTATTGTAAGTTGGACTCTCGGTAAAATATTCCCGAATCAAAAGTCCTAGTTGTAAACACTAGTAAGATGTAACCATTGATATTTTACAGTTGTCATGGGGAAATTTCACAAAGAAGTCCAGTGACCATTCTGATGTCTGAATGGACCATCAGAATATAACTGTTTACTTCAGTTGCCTTGGGCAGTTAGGAAATGACTGTTAATTCATTGAGAACTGCTAACCCCTTGAGCACGGTATTTAACGGGAGACGTCGGGGTGTTACAGCGGTTATGGCAGCCAAATCGAACCGCTAGTCCGCTACAATGTGTTTGTGCAGTCAAGCATGACATAAACAATAATCCAACAATGGATTGAAACTCGCCAGTAGTGTCATCCGGCCTGGTGAAACTGTTTTGTTTGCGCCCTATGGCGTCATCCGTACGTAAGGGGTTAACCTTTTCACAACAAAGTGGATCTGGATTATCTCAAGGTTTTGGCTGTGAGTGGTGTGTGACATGAAGGTGACTATTTACCTGCAGCTTTATGTAGGCTGTGTGTATGTACACCACCAAGCCAACTCCTGAGGCTTCTCAATTAAATTGATTGTTCCTTTGCTAATCTTTTGACAATGGACTTAGAGGTTACACCAAGGTATGTCTGTCTTTGTTGACCACGCTCTGAGCCTGGTTTGATATCAAGAAATTTTAAAAGTCACAATAAGGAAGTACAATGTATTAACCCCTTGCGTATGGATAACGCCATATGGCGTCAAAAAAAAGTTGCACCAGGCCGGATGACGCCATTTGCCGCCGTTTGTGCAGTTTCGATCCATTGTTAGATTGTTTATGTTACGCTTGACTACACAAACACATTGTAGCGGTTCGCTTGGCTGCCAGAACCACCGCGACACCCCGACGTCTTCCGTAAAACTGTACTCAAGGGGTTAAGAGGATGGTGATTGCCGAGAGAAATCTGCACATTTTGTAGTTTTATGTAGATTAATGCTAACCCTCCTCAATCCTCCAAAATCCTCATGGTGGTTTTGGAGGATTTTGGAGGATTGAGGATGAATGGTGATTGAAGCAAAGGATTTTGGAGGATTGAGGATGAATGGTGATTGAAGCACCGGGCGATTTTGGAGGATTTTGGAGGATTAAGGATGGTTCCTAGCAATAAGGGCCTAGGGGGTTAGGGTTAATCTACTGGTATATTATATATAAACAGGCAGTGTATTTCAGCCATTAAATAATAAAAACTTTAAATAACTTACTTTTGAGATCTATTTTTATCGATCCATCTTTCTAAAATTCCCCTTTTTTGCCTAATGCTAGACCCCAAAACAGGACTTTGTCTCATATTGTCAGATTAGTTTGCTACCCAGAGTGACAACTTTTAGACAAGTGGCACCAGAAGGCTAGATGAGAATTGATAAAAGCAGCTCTCAAAGTAACTTTTTAAAATTATTTTGTGGCAGAAATAATCGGCTGTTTTATTGTAATTTAATATACCTTAATCTTAATCTTAAATAAATGTCATGATTTGTTTAACTCCCTGCATAGAGAGCCCAGATATAAATGTGGAAAGCTTGCCAATATTGATTACTTGTGCAACGAGAAATTAAGACAAAAGCCCATTTCATATTCATAACTACTAAGTGGCGATAATGTTTAACTGCAGCTAACTTTTATGTGTTTTATTTGGTTGTGTTCAGCCATCTTCAAAGGAGACGCACATTCAGAGCCCATCGGGACCGTGATTTGGCTCATTTTCCGAGGACGCCGGATGCTTTCATCACGGCCCAGCAGCTACCAAAGAGAATGGTAATCTTTGTTCCGCATAATGCTAGCAGTTATGCCGTCTTCCTTCGATGGCCTACCCATATAAGACATACTTGTGTACCACATTATTAGGTGAAATAAAAAATAATTGAATAATTGGGTCATTACAAATTCTAATGGAATGCCTCAGGAATGTTTGTCAAAAATGTATTTACACTTAAATGCACACATCTGCCAGAATGAATTTTGGAGAACGAACATTTGATGCAGTTTTCCAGAGTACCTGAGACAGTTTACAGACAAGATGCTAGAAAATGTGTGGATGTTACTGAAAACAAGATAAAACATAAGTCATTGCATTGAAAAAAAATAAAAAATGCGAGAAAGCTCAGCTTTGTATTCAAAATTATATGTGCCAAAATTAGATTTTCCCTAAAAAAGTTTGCACCACAAACAACAATTTCAGTGCATACAGCACCACTTCCCCTATTCAGATATTTTCTCCAATTTGATTTGAACCCACAACTTCCCAGTCCATCACATTATTTTAAACACAGGTGATTTATATGTGTACGAACACCCCTGTGGGTAGTGTGGCTGGTCGGCAAGACTCTTACATGATTAGTATACCAATAAAAGAATGCAGGTTGTTTTTGTATGGGCTGCGGGGCTGGAATTGCTCTCTTCGCATGACTGGGATTGGCTCTCGGCAGAGGATATCCATCTCGGAGATTGCCCATTACTCTTAATAGAGTAATTCATCTGGCCTGGGTTTCTATATTCAAGCCTGAATGCATACATACATACATGTGAATCAGGGCTTGAATTTCATACAAGTATCCACTACACCACTATGTTAATAGTAGTAGTAGTACAAGCGATTAAGGATGGGAATTTACGTTTAATTTGATAAACGTTTAGCAAAACTTTCCCGTAGCTTTTAAACGTTTAGTCAACAATACCAAAAAGGCTGCCGCCAATCCCAGTATTTGTGTAGGACGTAGGAGAGGTGCTGTCCGCGTCGAGCATTTATCTTGTCCCAGCGGCGTATTGAAAACGTCAAACACAAACAATTGTATACGCTGTAGTACTAAAGGCGTTTGTATGTCTTTGTAAATTAAATAAATTTACATAGATCCTGGATTCTTTGTAAATAAAACTGGAATGTAGATTGCGTAAATACAAGGTCCCATTTTAAAAATTTGAGTTCCGTTTAAACATTGGGGATAATTTCTAAACAGATTTGAATTTGTTTCCGTTTAAATGTGTAAACGTCCCATCCTTACAAGCGATCCACTAGACGAGTCATTTTTGTATCGTGGATTTTTCATTTTCCTCAAATATCACCCCTGTGTGGGGGTCTTGCATTATTGCAAGGTACCCCCCCCAAAAAAAATAAAGAGTTACCGCAATTGATACCACTTCTTTAAATCTGAAATAGTCCCTAATGCATAAAGAATTGGAAAATTATCTTTAAAATGAAGGATTTCAAATCAAATTGTTTTTTCAATAAGAAGTTTATACACTCAAAAACAATGCACATAATAACACAGTGTTTTTCTTTCGACAGGCTCTTAGTATATATGTATGGTAAATACCCATCATACTTTCTATACTTGGGTAATTTGCTTCAGACTGATCCAGTAATTGCTAATAACATGCCGTGGAAGCTGTGATTGTGTACGAATAAAGTGTGAAACTACATGTGCAGTTTTGTAATGCCCACTTCCTCTTTCCCTTTAGGAGATGTAATTTATTATCAGGATGCTCGCATCACCGTGTCTCGCCCTGAGATGTAGAAACCACATTTGTCACGCTTCAGCCGAGCTTTTTGCCGGCAGTTGTACCTTGGCCTGGAGAGTGGCTTGCTAGAATATGTGCAAATTCATAGCAGGCTTGTTTGTCAATTTTCCATCACCGTACAGTGTAAAAATGCTTCATTACATATTTGCATACATGTATGGTGCATTTTTGTTGAGGAAATCAAAGCATTGTACATGTACAGTGAACGATTTTATCTACTTTTAATACGGAAAAATGCAATCAGAATTATGCGTTGGCTAAACAGAGGACAAAATATTGGTGCACAGTAATTATGCACAAATTATGGACCCAAATAATTTTCTGCCTGATACATTGTGTATGATGCCATTACTCCCGACTTGTAATCATTCTTGGGTGTAGCTTTGGTAATGATAAACAAAAATGGATGTTTCAGTCTGAAAGCTTACTGTTTATGAACACTGCCGGCAACTGTTTTGTCAGCTCTGCCAATGCTTATCATACTTTTAAGATTTTAAACTGTTTTCATAAGCAAATAAAGTTAAACAACCACTTCATACACAGTCAGTACCAGCTGCATACAGTGTGTACTGGTATACTACATGTAGTAATTGACCTATCGCTGTTTACGAGTTAACCACGCCTCTTAGACAGCCCTATGAGAATTTTGTGTGGTAATTTTTGTTTGTCTCAGATTTTGCGCATTCCACATGGAATTATAATTGATGTGATTGGACAATAATTCACAAGCTGCGTTGACGCGCGAATCGACCGCGATAGGTCAATTATGTGTACATGTAGTTCTTAACCCCTTGGGCACGGTATTTTACGGGAGACGTCGGGGTGTTGCAGCGGTTCTGGCAGCCAAATCGAACCGCTACAATGTGTTTGTGCAGTCAAGCATGACATAAACAATGATCCAACAATGGATTGAAACTGCACAAACGGCGGCCAATGGCGTCATCCGGCCTGGTGGCACTTTTTTTTTGGACGCCATATCCGTCATCCGTAAATAACCATTTGTGACATACATATAAAGAGCATGTAAGGGGGGACACCAATATTATTCTTCCCGTTCCCACGCGTGCGGACGGGAAGGAACGCCCCATTGTTCTTAATCTCCCCGTTCCCCCGCGTGCGCACGGGCCCCGTTCTGCACGCGTTCCTGATTTACATCAATACAATAGCGCGGTCACGGTGCGTGAGCTGCCATTGTGTGAACACCTTGGCCCCCTGAACAGCGGTTTGTGCCAAGAAGTATCCGTTGTACATAGAAGTATGTTTATAATTGAGGCCGACAGTGTAGAGAAATGTTGCTAAAGAAGAATTCGTTGTACAGTTTAATACAACACGATCGTCTTAAACATGTTTTCATTTCTTTTGCAGGTACATCAAGGTGAAGAGGCATCTGTATTAAGCTTGGAAATGAATTTATTTTATTTTTTTTGCCGGGGGATTTTTAAACATGTGGGTGGCAGAAACATATTCGAGTCGGCATGTGAACTCGGCACAAATGTGAATTCCAGAGGAAAATCCCGCTGCAGCGTTGATTATTTCCCCATAATTATTTGTTTGTGTGCCGATGGCCCCGGAACTGTCGTCGAATATAAACGCATAATTCATATCAAAAAGTGTTGTTTTATGGTGTAGAGAACAAGACTAGAACAAAAACTGCCCATGCCAAAAATGGCTAAGGAATTTCAGCGATATTTCCTGTAAACATTGAACAAAAATATTTCTTTCTGATTGGCGGGAAATTTTTAATGGTTTTTTTTTTTTTTTTTTTTGACGACTAAAAAACTAATGAGGATTTCGGGTAAAATAAGAATTTGAAGGGATTTTTTGCACAACGCTGATTGCCGCCCAGGGTCGTTATATACAGCCCATTGCCCCCCCCCCCCAAAAATGTTTTTGTTTTGTTTTGTTTTGTTTTTTATTTGCGAGAGGATGACAATTTCTTTTCGATCCTGCATTTTATAACGTTTTCGTCAAAACAACGCGGGTTTTTCCTTCTTAGGTGGGGGTTTAGGGTAGGCCTATACACTGCTCGGATGTAGGCCTGTTTTCAAAACAGTTATAGTAGGCCTATATTTGTCAAAATTCCATAAATATTCCCAGGAAAATGTGGTTGACAAAAATTCAGCTGGTAACATTGGCTTCAATCGTAATTCTTCTGTTATGTTGCCATGGCAGTTCTGTCGCATGGATACATCGAGTAACGTGTACTCGCAGAGTATTGTGTCACGTACGTTGCACGTGACGGGATTTTCCCAACGCTTCTATTGCAACTTGCAACACTCGTGGAAAAGTACCAGGTGTGTACCGCGGCTGTTTAAGTCGCGGGTCAAGTTGGTATAGGGTGCAAGCTGATTCAAGATTTCATCGTGGCTTTTGCTGTTATGTGACGCATTAAATAGCCGTGACAACCAGGTACTCATTGATATCACGCACCGAAGGCGTGCACGTCTTTGTACACGTATGCCCCACCGACATGCCCATAATGCAGCGGCCGCTGCATGCTGGGGGCTGGTAGTCGTACGGTCATACGCTCCGCCGATCCCCAGGCGCTTCTCTGGCCCTTCGCGGTGCCGTGCGGGACGGTGTGTTGGAGCTATACATCTGGTGCCACGGACCGATATCCATATGTATGTCTTCTGGTACGATATTTTTGGGGCCCTTTCAGTTTAGGCTGATTTTGAGCTACATTTGTAGACTTGTTGCAAAAGATGCTATACCAGACCACCATGACGCCCTGCTGCATGATGAAGACCAATTTGACTTGTGACAAGCTAAGATTAAGAACGCCATGACAAAGCTTGCCTGGGAAGAGCGCAGTGTTGCAGCCACAGTTGGCCTCTGCACAGTTACTAATTTATTGGACACGGATATTCTCGCTCTTGGCAATAGATTTATCATGACACTTCCAATTATTTTACTCTAGTCTAATCACGTCAATTTGCTGAACGGTATTTACTTTATTAAAGAACCAAATGTCTTTGTTGATTTTTAAACTCATCGAATCAATTTGTTTCGTTTATAAAGATTTTATGAAGATGCGTCGACATTTCCATAAAAATCCAGGCTGATGTCTGATAATAAATAGTAGCCTATCTGATAATAATAAAAACACTGATTGTTAATAATCAGGCAATTTTGTAATGTAATAAAGTTTGAGTACATTTGGTAGTTTTTTTTCTATTTTGCCCTATTTTGCAGAATTTTAAAGGCGTATAGCAATTGAAAATGTGTCATTCTTCAGTCTATAAGTTGTGCACAATGCACATACAGTAAACAGCCGTTGGCAACTGTAAGGGCGTCCGGCCGTCTAGCCAGTTTCGTCCGGCCGTCTAGCCAGTTTGGCTCATCGCCAAGAATAAGTGTGGGAACTGCCCTGGCGCGGCAAAACAGACAGGTAGGTCGTTATGACGACGAGATTACTCCACCAACGAGCTGAAACTAACATTTAGAGGACCGCCCAGATACATGTATAATTATGTGGATTTGATACAGGGCATTTCCATAGTAACATTATCGCCTAGCAGCGGCGTAGCCAGGGTTGTCTCCATGGGGGGGAGGGGGGAGGGGGGGGGGGGGGGGGGTGGGTAAGTGTTTTCTTCTATACAATACCATTATTTTCTGCATTTGCGAAATTTTCAGGGGGGGAGGGGGCGACTGGGGTTACTTGTAGATTGCACCAAGTACAATGTAATTTGCTTTGGCACCATAAGTTTGCGTAAATATTTATCCCGATTTATTATTGTCTTAAATTCTGAAAAAAAATAATGAAAAGTGTTCTGCTTAGGTTCCAACTTGTACATTTCACCTCCTAATTTTATATGATTTATATCGCCGTATACAAGATTTTCCTTGTTATTATGACGCAAACAAATTCTCATATTAAAAATCTCCCACACCCCCACCCCAAAATCTCCCACAACCCCACATCACCCCCACCCACACCCCACGGAAATTGGTATTACATAGGCTCTCATCTGCTTCGAAGCTCGCCAAAAATGAAAGACATGTTGGACAAGAGAATCGAACATGTTTACAGTGGTTTTAGAACTTCTGACGCGCAAATATTTTATTTTCCAATGGATCGGTTTACATTTTGGGCTTTTTTCACCAAATTTTTCAAAAGTAATTATTAAAAAACAAATCCAGGCGGCCCCCAATAAGAAGCATGTTTTATTTCTCATTTCGCCTTATTGCTTACCACTTTTTACGCCTGACTTGCGTTCGTTGTTTTTATACGATTTTTACACCTCTTGTGTTTATTCCTGTTGCCTAAATATATTTTTTCAGAGTACAGAAATGAAAGTGACATTGAAATGAATATATGGGCATTGGATTAAAATCTTATTAATAGTCTTCTGGATTCTGTCTGGAACATTTAGGCCCAACGAAATATCTACATTGCCTAAAAGTTTAGACGTTCAGACGAGGCATTCTTCAGAAAAAAATATTTCTGTCAATCAGTAAAGCAATAATCAGAACATACTTACAGTCGACGCATGAATATGGCTTCGGAAAAAAATGTAATCTTGGTTTGCTTTCACTGTGTACTTTAGTGATTGCGCGTGATGGATGAACTTATTTGTATATATACATTTAAAAAAAATAATTTACGGAACAGAGAAAGGGTTGTACTGCTCCGATGGCAGCAATCGTGCAGTAAACCTGACGAAAATACTTTCAAAACAAGGGAATATAAAATGACTTGTTTTTGAACCACGTTAATTTAACGTCAAATAGCTAAAGCCGGAGATCATATCGGAGCTTATTTACTTTTTAGAGGAGTGCTCAGCACAACTAAATAAAAAGGTAAAAAAACCTCTGTAGATTCAGAAAGAAGTTTGGTTTAATTCCTTTAAAAAATAAATTAGTGTTGATCAAGAGATCGCATACCTTTGATGCTGCTCGCGTTCCGCACGCGTCGGAACGGCTACTTAACATAACAAAAGCACAGTACAATGGGGCGTTCCTGCCTGCCCAGTGGGCCAGATTTCCCCCCGTTCCACCGCGTGAGAACGGTCCTTTTGTTCAGTTTTATTGCCTCCCGTGAAGAACGGTGAGGAACGCGTCCGCACGCGTGGGAACGGGAAAAATAATATTGGTGTGCTCCCTAAACAAACACAGCCAGCACCTGGGTATTGGTCCCATTAATTAATAAATAGTAATTAATGAATATTTGATGCATACGTGAATTTACAATTCAATATATTGTGAGCAACTTGCCCTGTATACTAAATTATGAATCATGTACATGTAGGCACTAGCAGTAATATGAAAAGTTATGAGACTGTGTAATATATTGGTGTCACAATGGTCCAGGCAATCTGTCATGTTACACTTGAGTGGTTATTGTTGAATGATTATTTTTTGCATTTTTGACAAAAAAGGGCCTGTAGAATTTCCTTGTGTGTTTCCCTTAAGTTACTTGTATCATTGTGCTGTTTAAAAAAAAAAAAAAAAAGGTAAAAAAAATTTAGATAGATGTCAGACTTGAATTTCCTTAAAAATAAATATGTCAAATACATGTAACAAATATTGACATTTTAATTTGAGAGATATACCCCAAAACAATCCCAACATTAGGTAGGGGTGGGGCAGCCTGGGGCAGCCTGAGGAAAGGGGGCGAAACCAGTTGATGGCAGGCATGAGATTTTTCAGACTTTTATCTGAATTCAGACATTTTTAATCTCAGAGAAAGACATTATTATAATAGAAAGATATGTCATTTTCAGACATTTTTTATCAATTTTCAGATTCTTTTCTTCATTCACAATCTCATCCCTGTGATAGGCGCACGCATTATTTTTAGCAAATGCATTACTATATAATATGCATCACGGAAGAGCTTTTTTGCCGAGAGATGCCTCTAGCCTCGTTTTCAAGTCAAATTTGCATAAATATATAGAAGGCCGTATTATAGGTTTACCTAGGTCTGGTGTTCCAATGATGTAATCAACCAGTACCGTAGTACTATTAAAATTCAACACTACCATGCCCCCCACCCTCGGCCTTAAACTAATAACGACATTTTCCAGTGAAATTCTCTGGCAGTTGTTCAAGGATTTTGCCCAAAATTATGTCTGCATTGTTCAGATTTAAAAGAGATCGAAAGGAAACCGTGTGGTATTTGTAGAATTCTAATATCCTTGCGTGGGAGAAATGCACTTTTAAACCAAAACATCACATGGAACAGTTTTGTAGGGTGTGCTTTTGGATCGGTTTCTGTAAACGGACAACTTGCATGATGTTAAGTGAGATATTGTTTTTCATGTATTGTATCAATTTTGTTTTAAAGAATCAATATGAAGTCTACCTGAAGAGCTTAGTCAGCAATCCTGTGTACCGAAATCACCCCCAGACGGTAAGAGCACTTAGACACTTAAAGGAGATTTCAAGTCTGTGATCAGACAGGCGGGAATCCAGGGTTGTCGGAGAAGGAGCTATACACGTACGTGTAGTTGACTGACCTGACAAACTGCCAAAGGGTGAAATGAGTGGGACACAGCTTAACATTTGAAAATACACCTGCATGTACATGTGTGTCATTCCATCAATTTGGGGTCAAAAAGTGTGACATTTTTGGTGTCCCTCTTACATGATGGTGACTTGTAAGATTTTGCAATTCCGGACACATTCTTTATTAAATGCCTTCTATCTCCAAGAGTGATTGTGTAAAGCAAAGTACCTGCCAAACAAGTAAAAAATAGTCTGAAGTCAATTTTAATTATACTTGATGGGAAATTACACAGGTCAGGTGTAACAGGTACACCAAAATAATGTCACACTTTTTGAACCCTAAATTTATGGAATGACCCATGTACATGTACAATGTACATGTACATATAGGTGACCAATGTTCAGTTTTAGTGTTTGAGTGTGAAACTCTGCTTTCCACCATTTACACCAATATACTCTATAGTAGAACAAAAAGCTATGCCAATAGCTTTTTCCCTCGTTCTGTATCTCTATGGGACTCTTTGCCTGGTGCATGTTTCCCTTCATCTTACGATCATTCCTGCTTCAAGAGGAATGTTGTTTCCTACCTCTTCTGTTATTTCCTACCTATCTTTCTTCCGAGACAAGTGTCAGAGGTCATAAAACCATTATGCTCTACAGCCAGGGATCACTCCGATGCTCAAAATTGGGCTTGTCTAGTTGCGTAGCCCACCTTGGTCAGAATGTGTAAAATTATAGGTCATAGCCTCTGCTACATTCTTTGCCTTGTGCTGATTCTTGAAATGTTCTCAGTGACATTATTGTTTTGTTGTGCTTTTTTTACGAATATATCTTTTAACCCCTTGTGTACGGTATTTTACGGGAGACGTCGGGGTGCCGCGGCGGCTCTGGCAGCCAAGTGAACCGCTACAATGTGTTTGTGCAGTCAAGCGTAAGCTATACACAATAATCCAACAATGGATTGAAACTGCACCAACAGCGGCCAATGGCGTCATCCGGCCTGGTGGCACTGTTTAATCCAACAATGGATTGAAACTGCACAAACAGCGGCCAATTGCATCATCCGGCCTGGTGGCACTGTTTTTTTGGCGCCAAATTCCGTCATCCGTACGCAAGGGGTTAAAAATAATTCTAGTTGTGAAGGTCATTGGAAAAAGATGCCAAATGTACATGGGTTTGATGGCAATACTCAATTGACCGTTCAGCCTGTAACCTGGATTTATTTTTAGTAAATTATCTGTCATTTCTTTTTTCTGTTTGATTCTTTTTTGTTTTTGTTTTGTTTAAAGCTTGAATTCCTCGAGGTGAGCCATCTCTCTTTTGTCGATGAGCTGGGGCTGAAAGGAAAGTAAGTTTTACAAAACCAATTCCTGTTATGTCACATTAAAAGGAAACCAGAATTTGACAGGGATATTTGGTTACCGGTTTAAAACATTTTACAAAAGGAATTTCAGCAATTTTTATATCCTGACTTCAATATTCAGGAACTGACTTTTCCCCTGCCAGGTATGACTGTTTTGTTACCGACTGAGCAGCGTTTTTATTCACTTTCACTTTAGTCGGTAAGATCGGGATGCATTAATAACTCAACCTTGTTGCTGGCAGACACAGATAATGTAATTAGTACCAGGAACAACAGAAGTGTGTGAAATGGCTACAGTTTGATCTGGGGCCCACTTTTATAGAACTATACAAAATCTGTGTTTGCTGATGCAGAGAAGTCGTGCTGATCGTAAAACATATTAATGACAGCTTAAAGTATCGAATGCATGCACATGTATGCATAATCCTTTACATTTGTTGCTGGTATTAAAGTTAGTGTACTCTTTGCTGTGCATGCTGCTGAGTGCCTCAGGGAAGTGAACGATTGTTCTATCAGCACGCAGCACTTGTAGAATTGTCTTCTTGGTTTTTAGGCATCCGGTTGATTAAACAGAGTTCAGAAGTGATCCGTGATACATGTCGGTCAGACCTGTCTTAGGGCTCTGGAAAGGAACAGTCCCACTTTGTTGTGTTTAGGGGTATGGACAAAAATAGTTTAAAATTAGAAGAAAAAAAATCAGAATAAGTGTGATCGCTCTGTGGAAGGTGACTGACTGTAGCTAGATGTAGAACGAAAAAACTATGCCAATAGCTTTTTGCCTCATTCTATGTCTCTTATGATCTTTCCTGCTTCAAGAGGAATATTAATTCATACCTCTTGTATCTGTGATTCTTTTTTTCCGTTTGTGGCTCCGTACCTCATGTGGACTTGCATTAAAAAAGAAAATCAGGAAATAACTATTTATTTTGTACACATTTATGTCTTTGAGCAAGAACAAACTCACAGATTGAATGTTTAAAAAGCATTTGAAACATCCTTACTACAGATATTGTTGACACTTTATATGCACAGTATATATGGAAACACTCTGGGTGACTTATGACTCACTTTCGTCCTGCAGTTCAAACATTGACATTTGTAAGTAATAAGTAAGAATTGAATGCTGAAGTATCGAGTACAGCTGCAACCGTGGGTACTACACTGTAGTTGTTGGGGTTACCTTAATACAAACAGCAGTTTTCAAAACAATAATTCATTTTTATAGATCTCTGTCAAACAAGTGCTGATATTTGAGTACCAACCAATCCGTGTGCCGAGCCTTTTGCTATACATGTGCATTGTTCATGTGTACGCCATTTTGGGAAGACATTAAATTCGTGCCTATCTGTAGCAATAACAAAACTTCCCCCTGAATCTACAACAGGGAAGGTTGGATCAAGAAGAGGTCAGGAGGTCACCGGGTCCCTATCACTAGATGTTGCCCGTGTCTGTACTGCCGGGACTGTACGTCGGTCGCTGCTCACTACAGCAAAAGGTAGTTAACTAGGCCAGGCAATTAATTTCCGTGGCAAAGGGCACTTGTACTTAAAAATCAAATTGCCAGAGAATATTTCTGTGGGCGGCATCGGGTGCTCCGTGAAGTGCCTGGTTTGTTTGATGAATGAGGATGTATGGGCCGGCCATGTAGATGTATGGCAAACTGATTGATCTTAAAATGTTAAGTGCTTGAGGTGAGGTAACGTTTAAAAAATTCCACTGTACGAGTTAGGAAAGGGTATTTTTGACAGTTTAAGAAAAAAGTACCCTGCACAGATCCTTTGAGAGCAGAAGCAATTACATTTAAAAGCACGGCAAAAAATTAAATTAAAACATACAATTTATTTTCTTAAAGAGACCTTTTCAAGAGACCTCTTAAAGAGACCTTAGTGTTTGCCCGCAGTGTAACCCAATTAAGCAGATTGTAAATATCAGTATTATAACATGCTGGCTTAACCCTCCTACTATTTAAAAGGTCAAAATCAGTCAAAATTTCCTTCCACCTCCCCTGCTATACTTTTACACAGACATGATCAGATTACATGTGGTTTTGTACTATGGCAGGAGGGTCAAAAACAATCACCTTGACTGATTTTGACCCATACAACAACATGGCTCAAAATGTATGTTTGCATCAGAATGTATGTTTGCATAGGAGGGTTAAAGAGATCATTTGGCAGTTTTTAGGAAGATTAAGAAGTGACAAAGCGTAGTGAAAACTCAAGTCACTCTGTTCCATTGTTATTCAAATGCTGTTGTTTTTACTCTTCAAGTTATATAGTCCGGCCAGGAGCCATCTTGTTAACTTGTCCAGCACTTTCGGATAAAATCAGTTTTAGTTGATGGTTGTCCTGGGGTAACCAGCCAAGTTTCTTAATTTTACATCCTGACAAATGTGTTAGTTTTGCTGGTTCAGTTTTAAAAATTGACTAATTGGACTACGAGCAGTTTTTGAGTGATGTCATTAAAAATAAATATTATACAGAGATTGAAATGAACTGTTTACAAATTAATATGTTGAAGTGGCGGATATTATTTAGGTGCATGTTGATAATAAAACTGATGATGATTCCTTAGGCTGCGGAATTATGTGCCAACTGTGATGAAATTTGTGTATTAAAATGAATACAAGCCACAGTATGTAGTTTGTCTTTTAAATGGGTAGTGCTACCCATCTTTAAGAAGAAATAACTAAATAAATTAGTGGTGTCCCTATAAAAGGTTTTCTCTGCAGCAAAAGGAATTTGTGACTTTTGATCTAAAGGTTCCGTGTCTTGAACCCCAGTATTAACAACAACTGATTGAGTTTTGATTAATTGTTTTTGTCCAGATGGTTGGTAACCAAGGACTCCTTTGTTGCGTACGTCAGACCGAGCGACGGCCACATCCGTGCTGTCATGCTGGCCGATGGAGACTTTGATGCTAAGTGGGGTATCGAGGAAACCGGCCTCAATACTGGTCTTACCATCTCAAACCAGTACAGGTTTGTCCAAACAAAGTATTGATCGTTCAAATTTGGGAGTTCCATAGGGATTATGGTGAAACACTCGTTTAACACCTGTCATTCTATAAATTTGGGGTCCAGTTTTGGTGTCCCTGTTACATCGGACATGTATAAGATTTTGCAATTCAGGACATATTCTTTAATACCTTCTATCTCCAAGAGTGATTATGTAAAGCAAAGTACCTGCCAAACAAGTAAAAAGTGTAAAAAAATAGTGTGAAGTCAATTTTAATGATACTTGATGGGAAATTACACAGGTCAGGTCCAACAGGGACACCAAAAAAATGTCACACTTTTGGACCCCAAATTCATAGAATGACCCACCTGGCAAACTAAGAAATTGCAGATCCGTAGTTACTCCCATAGCATTATTTTTGGAGGTTTACAGTGTTTTGGCATGTGACCCATTGATCATGAATGTGTATTAGATTTACAGGGCTGAGACATCTACAAGTATATAATACTCTAAATTTGCCAAGCAAACTATACAAATTTATAAAAGGCTCGATGTCCATCGTGAATATTTGAATGTACACACATGTACATCATAGTCAGCTGGATACAGATAAATATTGAATGTAGCACTAAAACTAAGATTATGGTATAAGTTTTTGTGGGTATGGCTACATTATCAGATTCAGTCAATGAATTAGCTGCTCAAGCTACGAAAGCTTTAATGCCATAATTTAAATTGTAGGTAGTCTTTAAGCTATTGAATATTGATGACGGCCATAGCCGCGGTTTTAAAAAGACCACCTGGTCGGTTGATGTCTATATGTGCATTTAATCTATTGTTTGCCTATTGTTTGCGTTATGTTTGGCTGTACAAGTTCGCATTGGCATACCATGGAGAAATAAAGACATGGGCATACCAACACCCGTTAATAACAGCCGGTCAAAATGGGTTAAAGTGCTACCTTCAATATTTATAGATTTTAATGTACTTAGTACTCATTTTTCAGATTCTACGCTCAGACATTCACTGCAAACGCAGAATGAGACAATGACCAGTTTTTTCTCTACGAATTTCCTGCAACCAACGACCTATCCAAGATAAATATAGGGGAATTCTGTCATAACACGCCTGGGTCTATCAGTCTAAAAATTGGGATAATTTCTTTGGTATCTGTTCAAGATTTATCCTCCATTTAGATCTGGACCCTGGAAAACCGTAAGGGTGGTATAGGGTTGGCAACCTGAAATGTGCCTAACCCCACCACCTCTGTTATAGCCCTTTACCCAGACTTGTTTTCAGCCTTGTGTTGGGTGACTGCCATTTAAACAAAAACATTAAAAAGCCAACTAAATATATTCTCTTTATCCTGCCCAGGAAGCTGCTAGTGAAGTGTGACACAGTGTCCATGGCCAGACAGTGGATGGTCGAGATCATGGAAATGATCTCCAAGTCGGAGTACACGGAGGAACACCGCTTCAATGCGTTCGGCCCGGAGAGGCCCGACGCGTACGCCAGATGGTAAGATGATGGATGTAGAGAATGAAGGAAGGAAGGAAGGAAGGATGGGACGGGGGAAATAGTCAAATGTTGGACTGACTTGGAGGGAGGGGTATGTTGTATGATTAGTTCACGATGAGAAAATGAAGTGGAGTTGGATGAGGCCATTTCGTGGTCAGAGAGGCAGGAGTTTATTCTTGTGTGGGGGAAGGGGGCAATTTTTATTATTACTTTAGATCTGAAATGGTAGATTAAAACAATAAACTGCCTGGAATAGTAACCCGTTTTATAATGATATTCTTCTGTTCCTCAGTCATTGTCTTTTAGGTGTTGCTGGTATAAATTATCCCTGTTTATTTTTCATTAACCTTTTAAAATATTTTTGAGGCTGAGAATGTTTGCATTCTTGTTATTTTCTAAGCTAAACTGAATTTTTAAAATTTGTATTCTAACAGCATTTTTCAGGACAAAATTGTCTTTTCCTGTACTGTAAATACAGGAAATATTGATGAAACAAAAATTAAATTACAGAGAGGGGGCAGGTTCTTTTGTGCATATTATTAATCAGATTTTAAAGACAATTGTTTAAATGTTGTTATTCATCAAACAAAGCACTTTCCACTTTGAAAAAAATAAATGTTATTGTTTAAATATTTGGTAGGATAAACTGATTTTTTAATAATGTGATACAAACATTGTATGTATGGTATAGTGGGAATGTGTTTTAAATCATTTTCAGAGTATGAGGATTACAGGGAAATTGTTGTTGAAATATGTTGTGGAATTATTGTCATTGTTGAAATATTTGTAATGCATTTTTAAGGTAAACTATAATTTTTAAATAGTGCGATTGATATGTGCAGATAGGGAAATGGCACTTTAACAGACATTGTGTATATGGTGTAGTGGTATTGTGTTTTTAATCACTTTCAAAGTATAAGTGGATTATAGCGAAATGTTAGATATGGCTATGTTTGCACTGCTCCTGCATCACTCAGCAGCTCATTTGTATTTGAGAAACGCTGCTCATATTATGTCGCCTATATTCACATCTGTGTCTCTGCCCCCAAGGTTTGTGGATGGGTCCAAGTACTTTGATGCCCTAGCTGATGCCCTGGAGGAGGCGGAGCAAGAGATCTTCATCACTGATTGGTGGCTAAATGCCGAGATCTACCTGAAGAGGCCAGCCGTCGAGGGACCCCATTGGCGATTGGATAAGATCCTCCAGAGGAAAGCTGTAAGTAAGATGAGTGCATGGTGTACTGGGCAAGACTGTGGGCATATGCTTGTCCACTTCAATTAATACTGATTACTGCAAATCCACTCCATTGCACATTTTAAGAATTGATAGCACTTGCTGCAATCTGAGCCAATTTTACCCAGTATTTTTAAAGATAAATTGAGATTTGATTTACCCGCTGAAGATTAAACCTAACCCCCTAGACCCTTTTTGCTAGGAACCATCCTCAATCCTCCAAAATCATCCGATTGACCTGCCCCCCAAAAATACATTCATCCTCAATCCTCCAAAATCCTCCTCGCTTAAAACACCATTCATCCTCAATCCTCCAAAATCCTCATCGCTTAAAACACCATTCATCCTCAATCCTCCAAAATCCTCTTTTTCTTGAAATACCATTCATCCTCAATCCTCCAAAATCCTCCTCGCTTAAAACACCATTTATCCTCAAATTCTCCAAAATTCTCTTTTTCTTGAAATACCATTCATCCTCAATCCTCCAAAATCCTCCAAAACTGCAAGGAGGGTTTTGGAGGATTGAGGTGGGTTAGGGTTAATCCGAACCCCTGTGGCACTTTCACTGGGAAGTGTCCTGAACACTGTGCAGTATACCTATGGCACCTTATCATAGCTCCATGTAAAGTAATGGTGCCAAGGCTGTACAGTCCTGAACCCATTAGCGTACAACACAATATTTTGGCTGATTTGGGATGGTTAGGGTTAATGTATAGAAGGCGGTTTGTACATTTCCTACAAGCAGAAACTGACGATCCAAAACGATTTTTTCCTGTGCATTGGACAGGTAGATAGGTAGCTTGATGACATACTGAAAGACTAGAATGAGCAGTAAAAAAGCCAGAAAAGAAAATGTGGGTTTTTTTCAATTTTTGCGTGGATTTGTCGTTGAGTATCTGCAGTGTTTTGATAGGATGTTGGGACTTCATGGCAATGCTGGCAGATGATAAAACCTCTCAGAATGGGAGAATAGATGGCAAAATGTTAAACAGCCCTGCACAACCATACACATTTTCTTTTCACATTTTAACCCTAACCTACCTGAATCCATCAAAATCCATACCCCTGTTTTGGAGGATTTCAGCGGATTCAGGATACCTCCATATTGAAAACTGGGGGATTTTGAGGGATTGAGGATTGTAAGCCTAGCGGTACTGCAGGATTTTGATGGATTCGGGATACCTCCATATTGAGCAGTCACCAAAACCAACTTTTTGGGCATGACAAAATAGGTGGATTTTTGCGGATTCAGGATACTTTCTAGTAAAGTTACCCAAGGGGTTAGGGTTAATGATGTAGATGTTTGGGAACACACCAGCCATCAAAATGTGATAATGTGCTTTCTTTTAGTGAACAAATACCTCTAGAGTAGCAGGTCTTTTCTTCAATACTCACACCAATAAGTGCATCATTCAATATTTTTGGGGTTTCAATGGTTACAGGCAGCAGGAGTGAAGATTTTTATCTTACTGTACAAAGAGGTGGATGTTGCCATAGAGCTCGGCAGTAAGGACACCAAGCACGTTCTCATGGACTTACATCCCAACATCAAGGTAGGATCTTAAGTCTGTTGTGGGCTCTCTGTGCAATGTCTTGGGAATCCAGTAGTGATAATGCAAACAAACCTACATGCCCAAACTAGGAGCAAGTCGAGCAAGAATTATTTCTGCCCGGATCCTGCGAAATGAGTCTTAATGACATTGTTTGACTGTTTTTTTTTTTGTTTTTTTTGTTGCTTGCATTAGAAAGAGCATACTTGGCTCTTCATTTTGATATATTAAAATGATGTATAGTTTTACATCCTGATGGATATTATGTTGGTGGAAATTTTGACAATTTTATCTTTTCTTCTGTATGAGTCATGTTTAAGAGCCTGTCAATCAAACATTGTCCTGGCGACTTATGACTCCTTTTGTTAGGTTGAGACACATTTTGAACAATAAGCCAGTTTGGTATCTCAAAGGTCAACGGTTATTCGGGATAAAATTGCTGACGTAATGTCACGCCATGTTACGCGAACGCCCATTCTGATTGAATTTAACACATGCACTTTGTGCGACCACCTTTTGCATTTACACGCGCGTGTTATAGGCATGCAACCTTTCCTCGGATCAGCTGATTTCCTCGTTTTTCACTTCACACTTATGCCATTGAAAAATTTAAAAACACTGTACAAAGTCTTGTAAATATTGGAATTTCCTCGTTTTTGGTTAATTCCCCCCAAAAAATTGTACTCAATCCTGTCAGCTACGATCAAACATGACAAATGGTGGGCAATCACAATCTCTAGAAAAATACCCATAAAAACGCATGCACAGCAGTGTACATGCAAATAGGACTTTGAAGGAAAAATCATAGGTACGTGCTTGGACAAATTGGAACTGCTCGTTAGTCGTAGCCTTGTTGCCATCTTGTGATTGGCTCGCGAGATTCTGTGTACTTTGCTATAGGAGCTGCAAGAAAACCACGAATTAGAAAAAGTTTACTCTAAACTGGTTTTTACAGAAAATTTGTCCAAAAAACAAGAAATAAGAAAAAGCAAAACTAGTCGGTTTGAGAATTGAACTTGTTGCACGTGATCCAAAATCAGAAGCCTTACCACTAAGCCACCCAAACAGCTCAACCAATTTGGCTTATTTTGTTTTATTCAACGCTTACACTACACACTGGAGGAACTTTATGTATCCACAAACAAGTATTAGCCAATCACAATATGGCAACAAGGCTAGCACAATTGGGCAGTCTGATTATTTATTACATTTCTTTACCCAGGGTGTGCCCAAACAGTTTCAAACTGGTTTCCATTGGGGCCCTGCGTACTTTAAATTAAAAACTGAATATTTACACGTAATATTTACTGATAAGGGTGTACAGCCTCCACATTGCATCCACCAGAGTGATATTCAGGACCTGTTGTTTACTGTGATCAGGTGATGAGACACCCTGACCATAACCCAGGTCAAGTCATCCTATGGGCTCATCATGAGAAGCTGGTAGCCATTGACCAGAAAGTGGCCTTCGTTGGCGGTCTGGACATCTGCTATGGCCGGTGGGATGACTTCAAGCATCGGCTGGCCGACACAGGCTCTGCGCTGGTTGCTAATAGAAACGCATCACTCCCGCGACAAGTGAGTTTGCAATTCATGTTTTTTTTAAAGAGGGATGATGGGAGATCATTTGGGTTCCATAGTGTCATTTTTAAAATTGTTTTTTCCAAATCCAAAATGGTTTTAACCCTAACCCTGCAAAATCCAACAAAATCCAACAGTGGGAAAAAGCTTTTGTAATTGTGTTGGATACTGTTGGATTTTTTTACATTAAGGAAGGTAAAAGTAAGCTTCTAGTAAAATTTCAGTTGGATTTTGTTGGATTTAGCAGGGCTCATACAAAATAAATTGTATTTTGTTGGATTCAGCATGGCAGCTGCAAAATGCCAAGTCTGGTGTGTAGGCGGTACACTGCAGAATCCAACAGAAAAGGCTGTTGGATTTTGTTGGATTTTGTTGGATTTTGTTGGATTTAGCAGGCTTGTCATTACAGTTTTGTTGGAAATTGTTGGATTTAGCAGGGCCATATGAAAAAAACATTAAAGGGTGTTAGGGTGTTTATTTTTAGAAGGGTAGAGAAGTTTTCTGTTGTTGCATTAATCATGAAGAATAGGTTGACAAAGTTTGACAATAGATGCATATTGCAGGAACATACTGATCAAATGCCACGTTATCGATATTGTTATACACAAGGTCAAGGTTTACATTGAACCAGGGGTCAATTTCATGACTCTGCTTAGCAGAAAAATCTGCTGGACACAGAAAATATTCGCTTAGCAAAAACAGGTAACCAGCCAAAATGCTGTGTGATGTTTATTGTTTGTGACTGGTTCCCAGTGGATTATTGCTCAGCACAAAAGTTGCTAAGCAATATTGCTTAGCAACTCCACGAACTTGAGCCCAGGTGTTCGAGAACGTCTTTTTTAAAGTAGAATTTGACTTATTTATAATAGGCAGTTCATGCCTTAGGGGAGGTTTCCCTTCTCCTGGAGAATGTGGAAATTAACTGTGAAAATTTGGACAATAATTTCATTTTCAGATGGACAATTTTATGCAACCGCCTAACGTAGATCCAGACCCAATACCCCGGCCTAGATTGCGTATCCAAACTGACAGAGTGGATGGTGATGATGATGATGATGATGATGAAGTAGGTCACAGGTCGGAGGTTAGAGTACCTCGACCTGAAAAATCAAGCACCATTGAAAATCTGACATATTGCTAGCTCATCCAATGCATGCTGTGTGATTCCATGCTATTGCCCTTGCAATCCCCCTCCCCCCCCCCCCTAAAAAAAAAAAATAGGTTGTTTCAAGAGAATGCTACTGGGCATATTTTTGTGGAAAATGTTCAAAATTTTGCCCAATTTGGTCAGCTTACATTTGAAGTGCCTCTGGTCACCATAACCAGTGGCCTAGTTTTCACACGAATCCGGATCGCGATCAATGATCCAGCCGTTGATTCGCTCCATCCACTAGGCGGAATCTTATATGTGAACTAACGCACAGATCACTGATCGCTTTCCGGATTCGTGTGAAACAACCAGGGCCCACTGGCATACACTTTACTCTCATGCATGCCGTACCTTCAAAATCATTAATGCGTTCATTCAGCCATGATACGATTCCCGGGGGGGTACAATTAAGCCTGTGAATTTTGTCCACATGCTTTCGGAAAGTACTGAGCATACAGTGCTTTCATACACCTACGTCAGGAAAGGGCAAACAATTTCTCTTAAGTTCTAATTCACATCATCCCGAACGCAAATTCCATCTTCACATTTACAATCTATTGGTCCTGTACATGTAGGCTGTATTGTCATAGGCCACAGCTAGTTAGCTCTTCATTTCTAATTATAGGAAAGGTTTCATTTATGTTCAGAATTTCTTTGGCTATTCTGAACTGTTTATTCTTGGAAGAAAAACAATGGATTTGAAATACTCATTCTAAGTATGAGCATTTGTGCGTAACACGATCTCAAATCATTCATGCAGCGTTGTCAGACAAAGCACAACCATGGGGTATGATAATGATGATAGTCATCTATACCAGGAATGTGCAACTTTATGCACAGTTTATTGCCACTATAAATTCCTTGAGTGATAAGCCGTGCCCGATCACGCGTCACGTTTGGTCTCGATTCTTATTGCGCATTATGCATCAGTTCCCTGCATCACTGGGTCGGTAAATCTGTCTGAATCCTTACCCCCCCCCCCCCCCCCCCCCCCCCCCCCGAGGGGGGATTTCTGACCATTCATGCAGTCAGCTTTGCATTTTAGATCTTTTTATTTCCTCAGTATGAGAAATCTGTGTAAAAAAAGCTTCAAGTACTGACAGGAAATGCACTTTAGTTTAAGGGGAACAAATATAATCTTACAAGTAAAAATGTCTGGAAGTTGTTTCATCTTGAATAATTTCTTATTTTCAAACTCGACTCTGGCCTCGAGTGATTGTCAGAAATAATTAGACTGCTCTAACAACCTATTGGCTGTGAGCCAACAATTTGCGAGCCAGCTCTCCCCCCCCCACCATCAAGAAATAAACAAAATACAATGTCCAAATTGATTTCTACCTTTTGCGGACTACCAGGTTACCTTCCATGGGTTTTCTCTCCAAATCATTCTCTTGGGTGTATCAGTCACTTTTCATCCTCAAACTTTACCCCTAGGTAGAACAGAATGTTCCAATTTGAATTGGAATGCTTGTCCCTGCTGGGAACAGTGTGAAACATCGAATCAGCATGTTCCCAACAGGACTAGCAGTTTCCAGTAAGCTTGTGCACGCGTTGACAAGCCTCTCATATGGGACCTTAACCCCCTTGCCACCGGTTGATGTGCGGATTGAAAATTGCCACCAGGCCGGTTGACACATATATGTGCCAATCTCTGCACTTTCAATCCATTAGTGGGGTATTGTGTACGTTATGCTTAGCTGCACAAGCCTCTTGTTTCCACATTGCTTGGCTGCACAACCCGACCTGGCGCCCCATCTAAAACCCGAGGTCAAGGGGTTAAGATGTTCCAAAACTGAACACTTTGAACGTTTCACCAGGAACATCATTTGTTCACCTTTGGATCAGGTGTTGTTTCCAAAAAAGGAAAGCAGTGAAAATAATGTACAAAACTCTCTTTTACTGACTGTTGCAAGTAGGTACATGTAGGTAAGCAGAAATTTAATGAGGATTTCAGTGCACATACAAAATGAGAAATACCTCGTCCTGGAGAGAAGCGTTCATTTCCTTGATAAAAAGTGGAGTAGATGCAACTTTTTTTCTCTTTAAATGCAACTACACGTCATTTCCAAATATTCACATTGAGAAACTGAATAGTATTGAAATTGATTGAATATTCAAATATTTGGCATAGCCCTGGTTTACAGCGTTTACAGGTTTTGAGATCATCTCATCGCACAAGGATTCCAAGAGTGAACAAAGAAATAAGCTACGTTTCCTGGTAACAGAAATCTGACCTTTTTTTTTGTTCTGGTTTTATATCAGCCTCCCCCGACATCACCAGTGACACCAGTGAGTCCCGACATGGAGGACGAAGGCGGTTACTTTAGACGGCCCAGGCTCAAGAGCGCCACCGTCTATTTCAAGAACCCCATCAAGAGATTACTCCAGGAAGAGGTACAGACCAGCGTGGATGAGAACCTGCTCAAGCTGGGATTATCCGGCACCCCTAAGCTGTGGATCGGTAAGGATTACTGCAACTTCATCGCCCAGGACGTGCTGGCACCACAGGAGTCGCTTCAAGGTTGGGATTAATACTGATCCAGTGTAGGGATTATTAAGGGGTTAATAGTAGTCCTTTTGGGAGGGATTTTTAGGGGATTAATATTACTCCCTTTTGTGGGATTATGAAGGGATTTATACTACAAAGTGATGTCTGTGGCATATGGATCCGGTTTGGTGTGGATTAGCTCGAATCTTTCAGTTTTGATCCGTTGAGGTGCATTCCATTTATTATTTTGGGTTTCTTCAGCTTCCCTTATCTCAGGCCCATGTCCCAAGTCCAAATGGGAAGGAGGACATTTTCAATCTACCGAGAGCTCTAGAAGCGACGGAAATTTACATTGGAAAAACCTAATTACATGTAGAGTGTAAATTTATTGTAATAGGCAGGGTGTGGTGTAAGCTAAAATATTGGATGTAGAATACAGATTAATCCTATAAATTTGAGGATTAATTATAATCCATTGGGTGTGGATTAATTCCTACATGTATCTGTTGTGGTTTTGGTTTGATCCGGACATGCTTGACCGAGTGACACTGTGGCCAATTTGGCCATTTTCAGCCTCAGTCCACTGTCCACTTACTAATCCACAAGTGCTCCACACCATATCTTTTTTCCCCTGCTTGCTAGATTCCGTTGACCGCATGAAAACCCCTCGCATGCCGTGGCATGACATAGGTACTTGTGTGTATGGCAGTGTAGCTGCCGATGTGTCTAGACATTTCATCCAACGCTGGAACTTTACCAAGGTCAGTCCAAACATTTGGACCCAATAGTAGCAGTTTGATTATCTCTTATGTTGTGTGTGCTCCCAGGAATGCACAACACGGTAGAAAAAAGCATTCGAAGTGTACTGATAGTATACAAATAATAAATGTTTTTCAATTCGTGCAATGGAAGGAATATTTTCATGAGGTGAAAGATTGACTGTTTCATTCAACTCGGCTGTGCCTTGTGGAATAGAACAGTAAATCTTTCACCAAAATTAAAATATTCCTTCCAATGCACGAATTAAAAAACATTCATTATTGTTTTATACAATACCTAAATAGATGCAAAGGTTGCGATCGACACAGTGTCAGTATGGTCGGTCGTGCACATGTTGTACATTATACTGTCAATGCGTAACGCTACAATCTCATACTAGTCATAGTAATAGCAAAGTTCATGCTCCACGATCGATTATAGAGACGCACGTGCAATGGAATGAAACGAAAGGAACCAAAATGCATGACGTAAATGGTGTATGACATAAATCATACAATGGAATATTTCTCAATGAGATGGGCTAAATGATTCGATGTCATGTGACTAAATTCTACCAATCAAATGACAAGGATCTATTTAGATAACCAATTATGTCATTGCTGTTGAGTATACACTATGCAATGCAGGCCTAAAATTAGTTATATATTACACAAGAAACATCAGTAACACGTGAACAGACTGATGTCTACTGCATTGGCATTTACTTTATAAAGAGTGACTTCAAAGAGTTGTAATGATTTTTCAGGCATCAGATAGGCCTCAAAATTGTTCAATGATCGTGATCGATGCACAGTATCAGACCTGTAGAGATTTTAGAGTATTTGTGAAGCTCCGTGGTGAATTGCACATTTTATCATGTGCATGTTGATTATCAAGTAAAAGTAAAAAAAAAAAACCTGGATTCATACTATGTAAGATTTTGTTCGTCACTATTCCAGGGCTTCCCATATTGTTCGGTTTCCGAGTCTTATTTGGGTATCTCTACAATTTTTGACTGAGAAATAAATTTATCTTGTGATCTTGAGTCAGTGGGGGGACTTTAGAGATCGAAGCTGTTCATTTTCTTTCAGTCTCGATATTCTCAAGCCGTCGTACAAATGCTCAGACTTGGGCCAGCACCGATATAAGACCACTGTATCTGGTGTCAGATGGCATTGAAAACAATAAGAAAAATAATAACCTCTGTATTGGGAGAGATGTACATCCAACATCTTTCAGTGCATCTTGTCTTGCGTTTCCAGAAAGAGAAAGCTGAAAAGCTGAACCACTATCCCCTGTTGCTACCCAAATCAACGTCTTCCATAGAGGTCAAGGAGGAACACAAGGACAAGTCAACGGCCTGTAAATGTCAGGTTAGACTTATTACTGCTATTGGTAGTGTGATGATGAAAATGGTTTGTGGTATATAGGTACAGGTCAGTTGGTAGCATGACTTGTGTGACTCATATGTGACCTGTTACCACAAAATGGGTGGAAAGTAGCAACATTTGAAAAACATGATTATGATATTTCCTGAAAGTACAGGTTAAAAGCATTAATTTGATATTATTGTGTGTTATGGTACCTAATTCCCAGCCCCCGATACAACCTTTTGGAGTTGTCAGAGTCTTGACCCCTTGTTTTGAGAAAATGAAGCTCAAAGTTTGTGATCTGTGCACACTTTAACCAGAGTTCAAAAAAGAAATCATCCCCAAAAAATATTTCAAGACTGGCTTCAGTTTAAGAACTTTGGGATATGATAGAATAGAGTTTTTCAAATATACAGTTGTTAAAATCCCAAAATTGACTTTTCAGTGAAAAATTGTTGTTTCTGTTTGTATATCAGAAAGCCACAGTGCAATTTTAAGCTAATTTTGTGCTGCCAGGTCACAAATTTCTCCCAGACAAAAGTGTGATTTCAAAATCATTGTTTATTAATCCTGATCCTCGTAGACCCTCCAGATTCCACCAGGAGGCTTTGTCAGATTGTGTAGGATTGAAGAGAGTAGAGCCAAGCCACTAGTACCTTTCACAAGGCTTATTGCCTCATTGAAGTTGTACCACTAGGCTACTGTGCAGTGATGGATTTTGAAGGATTCCATGTTTAATACCTCGTATTTCAAAGAGAGCCCACAGTGAACTGGAAACTTAAGAGGCACATGTTGGAAGCAATCTTACCACTTCTTGTCAACACTGGCCAAAATGTTCAAGAACAATTAATGTAGAAGAAAGGATCCATAAGTCTTCTGTTTCATTTAAACCCCTTGCCTCTGGCCGTTATTGATTGGGTGATGGTATGCAAGAATGGGGCTGTGCAGCCAAGCATAAATGCAAACAATAGGCACCACACTGAATAGAGTGGTCCTATTCATCGCACTTAGAGCCCCCCTTTTCGTGTGAATGAAAGCTTTGTTTGAAAAAGCTCCATCTATTCATTACACTCCCATTCAAGAACATTGAATGGATTGAGTTGGGTTAAACATGAATGGATTGATTACTTGCAGAAATGTGCCTATAGCCAGGTGGTCTTTTTCAAACCACAGCTATGGCTATCAATCTCATTCAAGAGGTTAACATCTTGAAGTTAACAAATTCATAAAATTCAGCAATCATCACCATTGTTATGTTCAGATGCCAAAAGTATTGGAAACAATTCTTCTTTTTACAATTGTCTCTGATGTTTTAACCTGCAGTTGTTGCGTTCTGCCAGTAAATGGTCGGTGGGAGTGAAACTCAGAGAGGATTCCATCCAGAAAGCTTACATCAAGCTCATTGGAGAGGCTAAACATTACATCTACATTGAGGTAGGTAGTGATGTCACGGTATCACATTATATCTCTAAGCTAAGTTGAATTCTCAATACTTATTGGTCAGTTGATCAACTTGTTCGTGACACTTTTGAAAGCGAGGCTGCATGAGTAACCAATCTTGACAAACTTCGCTGCAATTCGGCTTTGAAAGCGAAGCTTTCAGTGCTAAGTAAGCAACTTACTGTGCTGAATGTGTGCTGCTCTGTCATTGGTGGTTTGATTCATTCCTGCATAAATAGATGTTAAATAGCACTGTGTTTGATTAGCGCTGAAAGCCTTGCTTTCAACCCGGAAGTGCATAGACAGGGCTAATGTAAAATTCACAGAGATGTAGTCGAATCCATCACAAGTCCCTGCAAGTCCCTGCAAGTCCATCACAAGCCCTCCAGTCCTAATCCCAATCACAAGCTATTCTAATGAGCTTTGACAAAGGCATTCCTTTGTCATTGTTCATACAGTTACTTGTGACCGGCTTTATGACAGGACTTCTGACTGGGCTTGTGAAAGTACTTGTGAAAGGACTTGCAGGGACTTGACTCCAACTCTGAAAATGTATGTATTCCCAAGCATCAGATTTCTATCACCTGTGTAATTGGTTGAGTGAACATTGGCATTTCATATTGTGTCTGTTGATGTTCGATGATGGATTGATGAAGTCGTATACATTACTGTTCAGGTTTTGTAAAATTGATGATCACGAAACAAAAACTTGATACCAAAACAGAGATACAGAGCTTGAAAGACTGACCAAGTAGACTTGTTTTTTGCATTTGTAGAACCAATTCTTTATAACAATTCACGATGATCACGAAGTGACGAATGGCATCGCTCAAGCTCTCTACCAACGCATTCTCAGGGCATACGAGTAAGTCCACAAGGTTGTTTTAAAAATCATGTTTGTCTCTTAGGTTATAAGTTATAAACTTTATTACCATCATCATCATACTTCATACCAAGCTAATGGACGTTGAGCCACCCATGCCGATTGGTCAGTTGAAATATGCTGCAGGTCATGCACTGACAGATTGAGGTCAGCCTGAAGCTGTCACACCCAGGTATTTCGGGGTCAGCCACGCGGTTGTGACCATGCAACAAGGATCGGGCCAGGCTCAAGCATACACAGCAATGGCTAGCTTGAGGGCAGCGTGTGCTGGGCTGTTACTTGGTAGTCATCAATGTCCATACAAAAATGGAGTGACGCCATCGTGATATGAAGCAGCAGATATTCTCAAACCTGGTGTTCTGTGAGGTGACCTCATTGGTAAAAACGTGTGAAAAGCCTGGAGTCTTTGTCCATCCTCTTTGAGCAGGGTCCACATTTCAGAGCCATACAGGAGAACAGGCAAGATGCAAGTAGTGTAGATCCAGATTGTTGAGAGAGTCTGACATCGGAGCTATAAATTTCAAAGGAATTTTGAGTATTCCTCCTATAAACTAGCGCTTTATAATCTTCTGTCATACTAGAAGTATATTTTTGAATAGTCTTGACTTCTAACTGCGTACAAATTTTGTGGTTTGCCATATCAACAGACAAAAAGAGACGTTTCGGGTCTACGTATTTCTGCCTCTACTTCCAGCATTTCAAGGGGATGTCGGTGAGGCTGGTGGGGGTGCTATTCACACCATCCTCCATTGGGAGTATCACTCCATCTGCCGAGGGAGCAAGTCCCTGATTGGACGGCTGCTGAAAGCAGGAAGTAAGTCATGGCGTTGGTTACTGGCCCAGCCCATCACTCAGAAGCAGATTTGTTCTGGAATTGAACTATTACAGCATGTATTATATCTCCCTCAGTTTGTGATGATTTTGAATTGTCAAAGTGAACAAAGAAAACTGGCAGGAGCCGGATTCGAACTGACAACCTCTGGAACACTGTACTGGTGCTCTACCAACTGAGTTATCGTGCCGTACTTTGGTGGTCACCCAAATGTAGGGCAAGATAGCTCAGTTGGTAGAGCACCGGTACGGTATTCCGGCTGTTGCAGGTTTAAATCCCGCTCCTGCCAGTTTTCTTTGTTTACTTTGAAAATGTATGTAAACCTATTCAGTTTCCTTTGTACTTTGTTTGATGTGATTTTGAATTGATTGATTTTTGTAGTCCGTGACCCTAGGAAGTTCCTGACATTCTACGGCCTGCGGACCCACGACATGCTGAATGGCGAGCTGGTGACGGAGCTTGTCTACATCCACTCCAAGCTGATGATCGTGGATGACCGGGCCATCATCTGTGGTTCGGCCAACATCAACGACCGTAGCATGCTAGGCAAACGGGACAGCGAGCTGGCCGTCCTGATTGAAGACACCGAGATGATCCCCAGCCGAATGAACAACAAGGAGTATATGGCCGGGAAGATGGCCTTCGGGCTACGAGAATGGCTCTTCAAGTAAGTACAGGCTGCGTTTTCCTGGCCCCACTAAGTTGAGCATCTTTAAGAAAGATGTGTAGTGTCTGGGATGTTCTGTATCCGCAGGTTAACATCCGCATAGCTTACAATATAGCACTGAGATGTAAAAGCCTTAAAGGAAAATGTAGAGTAGAACAGATAAGAGTGGGACTTTGACCCTGTGACCTGGGGCCAATTTCTTAAAGCTGTTATAAGCACAAAAATTTGCTTAGCATGCAAATGCTTCCTCGATAAAAACTGGATTACCAACCAGATTTCCATGTGTGGAATATTGCTTTTGACTGGCATTCAGCTGTTGTTTGCTTAGCATGAAAATTACATGGACCTTTGGCTGGTAACCTGTTTTTACTAAGCAAGACATTTTCATGCTAAGCAAATTTGTGTGCTTAACAGCTCTATGAAATTGGCCCCTTGATTACTATACCAGCACCATAGCAGTTGAGTTGTCTTGCCCTAGGTTGGCTATCTCCCAATTTTGTCAGTGTCTTTGTTTAGGGAAAGTTTGTGAGAAACCGTAAACCTGTAATGCTTTAAAGACAGGGATCATGCCGTAATTGTATGATGCAACCTGGGAAGCGGCACTATAAGGATCACGCAATCATAATATGCTTTCCTAAAGTTCCAGGTTCAAGTTCAACTGTAATATATTTTATTTGATCACTCTAAAAGCATTATCATTAAACAAACCACAAGAGGAAACTGACCAGGTCTTTTTGAATGAATTGTCTTGTCCTATGTTGTCATTTTCCCAAATTGTCAATGTCTTTGTTCGGGGCGCTAATCAGAAGTCATAAACCCATGCGATATGATGACAAGTTAAAAAGTTGAGTCCTCATTGAGTGATCCCTACAGTGTTGCTTCCCAAGTTGTATCGTAAAGTTGAGGCGTGATCCCTGACTATGGTTTATGACTTCTGACTAGGCCCCCCCCCCCCCAACAAAGACACTGACAATTTGGGAGACCGCCAACATGGGGCAAGATAACTCAGTAGGTACAGCACTGGTACACTATACCAGAGGTCGCAGGCTCAAATCCCGCTCCTGTCAGTTTTCTTTGTTCATTCTAAAAAAATATTAAAATTATTATTTGGTGAGAAAATTTCTTTATGAAAAATGTTTTTTTTTACTGCTACAGCCCCAGAATGAAACGAAATTATGTTTTTGTTTCATTGATCTATGATTTTGTTGTGGTAGTTGATCAGCACTCCATTCTTCTTTCCCTTTTTCTGACAGGGAACATCTGGGTGTGCTGCAAGGCCATGGAGAAATCGATGTGACTGATCCTGTGTCAGATGAATTCTACAAAGGCGTGGTTATGAAGAATGCCAGTGACAACACAGTCATCTATGAACAGGTAATGACAAAATAATTCTACTTTAACCCTTAACCCCTGTGGCACTTTTACTAAGAAGCGTCCTGAACACTGTGCAGTATACCTATGGCACATTCTTTGTACAAATTGAGGCATCGTAGCTCTATGGAAAATAATGGTGCCAAGGCTCTATAGTCCTAAACCCATCAAAATACAACACAACATGGTGTTCTTGTTTATATTTTGGTAGGTGTTTCGCTGTTTGCCTTCGAATTCGGTGACCTCCAGCTCCGCCGTCCATGAGTTTAAGAAGGTCACGCCACTGTGTAAGACGGATGCCAACGCAGCCTTGCAGCTCCTCAAGGGTATCCGTGGTAACATCACCTGGATACCGCTGGACTTCCTCTCGGAGGAAAACCTCCAGCCGAAGATCACAACACAGGAAGGGATCGCTCCCACCAAACTTTGGACCTGAGGTTTCGCTTGTTTGGTCCTTGGCTTTCATGAGACCTCGTTTCCCACGAGTACTTTCGTGTACGCTCTAACAAAGACAAACTTAACCTTTTGAATATGGATGGATGACGTCTATAGGTGCATTCCTGCGAGTACTCAATCCATTCATGTTTAAACTATACTTTTTTTGAATGGGAGTTTAATGAATAGATGGAGCTTTTTCAAACAAAGCTTTCATTCACACGAAAAGGGAGGCTCCAAGAAAAAATGTAAATAACTCAGTATACATTATCAGAAAAATCTACAAATTTATAACTTTGCAATAATGTCCAATTGCAAAAAAAAAAAGGCGTTGAAAAGAGAAGGCACGCCACTTTCAAAATCTACCAAGAATTATATATTCAACCCCCTGCCCAGTTCATGTCACATACTTTAATTTGGTTGATTCACACAATGTAGTGTACTACCAACCTGTTGTAGTGGAGATGTCATTTTCAGACTTCACTCCCGTTGCCTGGTGCTATGTCATTTTGTCGGCCTTGAATGGTGTCACGTACTGTGCAGTCAAGTCAGCTCTGCAAGAACCCCTTGCGTCCAGGGCACTGTTATCGAGAGTGCGTAATCCTGGCCAGTATTACTGATAGAGGGCGGTGCGCATGCAGCGCACCGAAAAATATCTAAAGGTACCAGCAGACAAGTGAGTGGTCACGCAGTCAGTGGATAAAGTGCTGGTATTTTGACAAGGAGTGCGAATGAAAATCACCATCTACTCATTACACTCCCCATTCAAGGAACAATAGTTCACCGAACTCTATTCACTGCGAAACCCACACTAGCCACAGCTGAATGATGAATAGAGCAATACGTGCTTGAATTTACATGTACAGTACACGTATGTCTTCATGCAGGATTGTGGCTATAGACGTAGCCTCACCTCTCACTGCGGCTATAGCCGTCAACCGGCGACGTAGCCTCACCTCTCACTGCGGCTATACCCGTCAACCGGCGACGTAGCCTCACCTCTCACTGCGGCTATAGCCGTCAACCGGCGACGTAGCCTCACCTCTCACTGCGGCTATACCCGTCAACCGGCGACGTAGCCTCACCTCTCACTGCGGCTATAGCCGTCAACCGGCGACGTAGCCTCACCTCTCACTGCGGCTATACCCGTCAACCGGCGACGTAGCCTCACCTCTCACTGCGGCTATAGCCGTCAACCGGCGACGTAGCCTCACCTCTCACTGCGGCTATACCCGTCAACCGGCGACGTAGCCTCACCTCTCACTGCGGCTATACCCGTCAACCGGCGACGTAGCCTCACCTCTCACTGCGGCTATAGCCGTCAACCGGCGACGTAGCCTCACCTCTCACTGCGGCTATACCCGTCAACCGGCGACGTAGCCTCACCTCTCACTGCGGCTATACCCGTCAACCGGCGACGTAGCCTCACCTCTCACTGCGGCTATAGCCGTCAACCGGCGACGTAGCCTCACCTCTCACTGCGGCTATACCCGTCAACCGGCGACGTAGCCTCACCTCTCACTGCGGCTATAGCCGTCAACCGGCGACGTAGCCTCACCTCTCACTGCGGCTATACCCGTCAACCGGCGACGTAGCCTCACCTCTCACTGCGGCTATACCCGTCAACCGGCGACGTAGCCTCACCTCTCACTGCGGCTATACCCGTCAACCGGCGACGTAGCCTCACCTCTCACTGCGGCTATACCCGTCATCCTGGTTCAAGGGGTTAATATGAAATATGCAAATTATGGTGTTTGATGTTGCAGCTTATATTGACTCATGATAAATCTTATCACGGAATTTCTTTACTCAAAGTTGCACGCACAGAAACTTTTTTAACACAATTCCACATTGTCCACAACGTCTAATGAGGGGTAGACATTTTACCATATTGAAATGTATGTCACTCTCTCTGTAAAAATTATTCATGTTGCGAGTTGATAATACGAAAGAGTGAAATGAGTTTTTGATATTACATGTGTTAGACCTCAATGGGATTTGAGGGTTCCACAGATGTAGTTTGTATGATTTTTGATTGGTAATTTCAGTTTCATGCAAAGAAATTGACATTTCAGTGTGTAAAATGAAGCTGCTGTATCCTTAGCACACATCTAAGCATCGACATTCAAATCAACATGCTCGTCCTTTTGTTAAAACGGTGACAAAGTGGACAATATTTTCCTAACGCAAGTCATACAGTACTATTTGTCACAAACAGCTCATCCAAAATTGACGTACTTAAACTCACTAATATAAAAGTTCATTTAATTTTTTATTTTTGTTTATATTATTAACCACTTCACGCCGGGATTATTTTTTGCCGAAACCTATTCGATTTTCGAAAATGGTAAAATATAGCAGCCAACTTCTGATATACAGCCAAACGCCACAAATACTGATTTGCAAGAGTCATTTCAACAGTATTCGTACAATATTTCTTGCTGAAACTGCATATATTTCAATACTCCGGGTGCACCCACCGGAGCGTAAATTGTAGAACAACCGGCCGTGCACAGCGGTCAAGTTTAAGTTCAACACACGGTCCGCCTCCACAGACTTCTCAGACTTTGTGTGTGTGTGTACAAAACAAATGAGGGATTAGCGTGTCGAGACGTCACCCGGAGGTGAGTCGAGGCAAGCTTGACGTTTTAACCCGTCAGCCGTGCCCGTGTATAAGAACAGCCAGATCGTGTCAACACGTCCTCCGACGCGAACTGGTTAAGTGCCTTTTTAAATTGTCATTTCACAGTGCAGTTAAACTGTGTAATTGTTCAGGAACGAAGCAGTAACAACCAAAATGTATTTGTAATCTTTGTTTAACATTTTAGAAAATATGCATGTGCTGGTGACAGATTAAATTTTCAGTGTCGCCAAAGTGTTTAATGGAAACAGTTACCAAAACTTTAGCCTTGACTCCCTTTTGCATCTGATCAAGCAACTACCAATAGAGGGCGCTGTGACAATGAGTGAAAAGACGATCAGATGTCTGAAAAATTCTACCTTAAACGTCGGGGGAATGTTTAAAAGCTCCGGAGTAAGGCCGTGTCCGAATTACTTGGCTGCGACTTGAAATTACACACAAGTCTATGTGATGTGGCTGCAGCCACTACCATAGTCTCTTGTGTAATTTCAAGCCGTAGCCAAGTAATTCGGACACGGCCTAAGCCTCTGTCCTGGATCTAGAAGACCTACAGATGAGGGCGTGTTTCAAAAAAATGTCAGTATGGCGGGATGATACATTGAAGAAAAGCATAATGCCCGGAACGTTCCTTGAAGAACACTTTCTGTTCCCACAATGACAGTGTTCTGTTTAACGTCTGTTTGAATAAATACTCGGGACTTGCCTGTGAACACTAACGGACAAGGCATGTTCCCATCCGTGAAACACAGTGTTTCCAAAAGTAACTTTCCTAATGGACCGAGAGCATTCCAAGTTTTGAGATGTTCCCCTCTAGTGCCCAACTATCCACCCGTTCTCAGAAACCTCTTGTAACAAAAGTAAATATAACAGTACTCATGTATTTTAGACTTTAGAAGTGCTTTTCAGATAACATTAGTTTGTACAAAGTATATAACCTGTTTTTTAAGCATTGTTGAGAGGAAATATATCTTCCAGTTTTAATGCATTTTTATTCCCTGCCCTTGAAGTTACATAAAATTGCAGTGTTTAAATTGTTATATTTTTGATATAGAAATGCAATTATGAATTTGTATGATATTGGACAGGAAACATGTGTACATTCTGAAACTGTGAATTTGATTGGTTCAGGTAAAAATGTTGTATTTACAAGTGTTGATGGGTTGATAGATTATATCTTGTAAACTATGACAATAACTTTTTAAGGTGCTGTTAAAAGTTAATTTTGTGCAGGATGGTAAACAATATTTGTCCTTACGTACATAAGTATGGAGTAAACATTTTTGCATTATTTCAATAAAAACATAATAGGCCTAATTGAATAACACACATTTACGAGTACAACACTTTACAAATTAAAGGTCAAAATTAAATGAAAATCTTGACTTATAAGGGGGAGGGGTGTTGAGGGGGAAACTTAAATAAATCTGAAAATATTTCAAACCCTTTGTTACGGTCGTGCAGTTCTATTTTGTTTGGTTTCTTTCTCTGTCTACAATTTATTGTATTTCTCATATTTCTGATTAGTAATTGAACAGAACCCATGCATTTATAAACAAAAATGACTTTTTCAAAATGTTGACAAAATATCGCCCGAAGTTGCAGAGTTAAATATCTTCATTCCATCTAATATCTCTGCCTTCAGTTTTGAAGGCAAAATTTTTTCGACCTAAAAAAAAAGCAAGGGCTACCCCCTTGCCATTTTTGGTGGCCTCAGTGAAACTTGAGAAGTGACGACTTTTGCTTTGATTTTATTTAGATGAAATATTAGATTATTTTATAAACAATGTTTTACAAAGGTAATGATGTACTTCATTCAGCTGTGCAGATTCTTCATTTTTGTTCAAAGTACATTTTTGCATTTAGGCAATTATTTGTTACAAAGCAAAATTGTCATCCATTTATATCAAGAACTGACGGTCTCAGGACGTTCAAGGATATGTCAGATTATGGCCTACTTCCTTTTCTTTTTAAACAAATTATCAGCTGAAATTATCATATCTTACTCATTTTCACAGACAGGGGCTTTAACAGTTCACACTATTTTTAATTGAACACACTTGAGAATGAACTCCACGGTTCCGCCCAAGGGACACGCAGTAGGATATAAACCTTTTGGTCAGCCGCGTGTGCGCAAGCAGATTTGGAGGATGAGTTGAGGAGAATGTTATCTCAACAATGGGTGTCAAAAATCACCTCCAACTATATTTATAATCACATCTGAAGCTTGTCAACAAATGTCCTACCTTGACAGAGTACATTGTGACTTCTGGGTTTAACAGCTTAAACCTCATTGTGATTCTAGGCCCTTGCGTGTGATTATGTACCCTCATTAAAACTAAACTACTCTTGTTCAGAAAAGTGTCGAAACTAGTGTTACAAGTGCAAGAAACATCAGCAAGCCCAAAACCAGACAGCCTTTCTTCGAACAAAATAAACAGAGCACAACGCTGGCGATAACTTTTAACATTGTACATTTTTTTTTATTATATTGAATGGATCTTATCGCAATAATAAAGATTTACACTACATGACAGAAATAACACACCATTTTTACCATTGGACTGAGTTGTGTCTTTTTTTTGTTTACACAAAGTTTTTGTACAAAAACAACCTGTACAAAGATAATTTACCTTTTATTTTGGATAAAAAGATGGAGCCTCACTAATAACTGCTAAGGCTTGAAAAGTGATGATTCAATATTAACAGCAGTTGTGAATGACACTATACTAAAGAATTATAATGTGTGACGTTTGGACCACGCTTTGTTGTATGGGCCTACATTTATTTTAAAGAGGCAGAAACTTGTTGCAGGAACTGATTTTTAAAACATTTTTATAAAAATTCCGCAAAAATTACATGACCTTATTTACAAAAGGATTTTGTTTCTGAGCGGGATCCCAAGTTTTGTTGGAGAGCCTACAGACTAAGGCCCCGCCCCAATGTCTGGTTTGCACAAACTGTGGCACAGGGTACATAAACGTGATAAAGTTGCTCATCAAGTAATATTGTTTAACCCTCCTACTCTTGAGGCAATTTATAAGAAAGTTTATTCACCATACAAAACCATACAGTGAGTCACTGGGTGTACAGCAGGTATACCATACAAAACCTGACAGCTGTCTGGTTTTGTATGGTCAAAAGATTTGCCTGTACTGAACTATGTAAGGTGATGAATGGTAAATCAACTTGACCTCTGTATGGCACTAAGGTTTTGTATGGTTGTACAGGCTGTGTCTGCTGGCAGGTGCAAGGTTTTGTATGGTGAACCAACTCCATTGTGTACTGGGGAATGTGGATGAATAGGCCTATACCATTTTAGAATTAGGGTGGTTTCTCTTTATACATTACATGTATATATAACTCACCATAGCCCCAAGTAGTCTGTTGATAAGCCACAATGAAGTATATTCACCACACAAAACCATTTGGCATACATTGTACACCACAGTGAAGCATGTTTACCATACAAAACCATGCGTATGGTTTTGCGATGTCAATAAGCTTGCTATAGCATTACACTGTATGGTTTTGCCATGTGTTTGTTAATGCTATGGTAAAATTTGGATATGAAAATTTTGTAAGGTTTTGTATGGTGAAACAGTAGGTTAATATGCACAAAAAAGGATCAGTAACGCAGCATTCTATAGAAATATATTAGTCAAAATGCCTCCTTATAATTAATTAACTAATGTAAAACACTCTGAAATTAGGACTCTAAACTTAATCCTGGCACGGATAAAAACTGTATAAATAACTTTGGAGTTTCCTAAATGGGCATCGCGTTACAGTGAAGATGCATGTACACTACTTCTCATCTTAAACATGTTTCTTTGAATCTAGCCACAAGTGACCAAGAATGCCCCACTTTAATGGCACGAACTTTGGAGTTTGACACTTGATAACAAAAATTGACACAGCTGCTGGAGGGTTGTATATAAAGACTTTGAGTTACGCCCACTTAGTCAGCATCTTGGAATAAATTTACTTCATGCGTGAAGAAAGTCCATGTATTGCATGTCTTGTGAATGCTAGTATGAGGTGTTTGAACTGTGGTTGTGGGGCTCGTGTCTGGGGCAGCATTTATCGGACAAATCATGGAGTAAAAAAAGCTGGAGTGTGATAGGAAATAGTGGGTTGGGGCATGCAGGTCGAAGGTTCGGATGGGGTTTGGTGGAGTGCAAGAGGGAGCTGGGGGTGTGGTTTAACAAGATTGCACAGGTGCACTAGGGTACAAGGCAGGGTTGATGGTGGAAGGTGAGATGAGGGTGAGAGTACAGGTGGGCTGCAGAGGGATAAAAGGGGGTGGAATATCTAGGTTTTGGATTTTGAGGTAGCAAGATTGAAAACTGCTTCAAATGGCAGCACCTTGGATACATTTGTAGCTTTGGACAAAATGCCTCCAAATACATGAGATCTAATAAACAGGTAAAGGCATTTTTGTTTTCCAATATTCTAAAAAGGAAACGGAAAAAAAGGCAAAATTCTGCCAAGGAGAGCAACTTGCCACGCCTACCCGACACCCTCACCCCTACCCCACCCCATCCCCACCAGATATGCCATTGCAAGTGAGAGAATTAGAAAGATCTATGCAGGTTACTGCAGAGTGTGGGGGGTAGGGCTGGACTAGGTTTAAGAGGGGTGCACACAAGGTTAATTACAGTACCAGATGGAAAAATTGATTAAGTGAAGCATTTAAAACAAATTATTTATCACACTGAAAAGAGTTCAAATCCTTAACATAGATCATCAGCAGCCAAACTGAATATATATTGCTGCACAAAATTCAGCATTAAATTTGTTTGGCCGGGTCATTAAATACAGTTGAATTCTTCATTCCTTTTTTTGAAATCACACACTTTGCTGAAAGTAGAGCATGATTGGCTAATTCTATCAATACCAACCTAAAACAAAATATCACTATTTAAGAAATCAACATTGATTACCAAATAGTCATGATAGTGCTAGATATCACGGCTGAAGTTAGACGCTTGAAAAAAAAAAAGGCCAAGTAATGTTTAAAACAAAATAGCATCCACTTATGCTCCTGTTTAGAGGCTACTAGAATTTTTCTATTATTTAGAATAAAAAACAAAAGATTGATTAGTAGTTGACCTTTTGCATGCGCACAAACATTTAAGCGTAAATGACTGCAGTCAAACTATTGTATCACTGGTCCCTTTCTTACTTATCACAATTTAGCTCAAAATGGTTGCTAGTGATAACCAGTGTGTCCCTGCCCTGTACTTCAGGCAGGTTTCCTGATTGATTGATTGATTGATTGATTGATTGATTGACAAAGTTGAATATACAAAGTTCTGGCAAAGCTTGTCCAGCAATTATCTTAGTAGTTAACTGTCATCCTTGCGTGACCTTGCCACATCTTGGACAGTGAGATCGCACCCGATTTCACAAAGTGCTAAGATGTGTCTTAAGAACAGTACAGTATTGGGCTACATTGGGGGATAAAAGACACACTTCTTAATGTATTTCACCAAATGAAATAGTTCAGCTACAAACTTTTTGTAATAAATATTATGACGATTACCAAACAGTTGAAACAGCAAATACATTGTTTGTAATTTTTTTACATAAATCCCTGCCAGCCCAAAATTCTAGAAATATGAAATATTGCAGCGTGTATTGTTCCTGCTCACTGGATGCAAATTTGGTGATTCCTGCACCACTTCTACCAACCCAAATTGTTACTAAATCTTGGACTTTGCACATCAATCTTCTAATTTACAAACATTCCAATATTTTTTTCTATTATCGTCTTTCAATTTTTTTTTATAAATACTACTGAAGACTGGCAAGTCATAATTATTGTAATTTTCCTTCATATACATAACAATGGCTCTGTGAATATAAGTAATGTACAAATTAATTTCATAATTTATCCCTAGAAGCAACGGAACGAATTGAGCGTTGACTATAATATACATTTGCTATTTCTGATAAATTGTGTCCGAATAAAACAAAATTTGCATGAGAAATAAAGACTTGTTTCCGGTTAACAGACATACAAACTTCACAATCTGAATTCACCAATCCTCTTAACATGTACGAGTTACATCACAGAAAAAAACAATTATTTTTTATGTACAGCAAATTTGGATAAAATGCGACAAATAATTTTATCAGCATAATTTCAATTGTACAGAAAAAAAACCCATAAATGCAAGAAGAATTTTTGTGAGAGACAGAATGGCCTTAGATGTGACCCAAACATCACCGCAGAAACACGGCATTGCATATTGTTTATTGAAGGTGGGCTGGTTTCTGGTCTGCTTGTGTGCAATGTATGCGTAAGGAGGCAGAAACCAAACAAGTGACAATCCAACAACCTTTCTATCAAAAAGGAAGTTAGTAATGGAAATAAAAGTGCAATCTTGTCTCAGTCCTCTAAGAGCGACCAAGTTCCTAAGCAATTTTAACCAAACAGTTTCAAAATGACTCATCACACTTCTATTCCTGCATTACGCACTTCAGGTTAAATTAAATGAAAGTTGCCGAGTTATTTCTCATCTCTATGACAATAACTTGCCAGTATTGAGTGGACAAATGTATCCAAGCAGCTTCCTAAACATGCTACATTTAAAAACCATGCATTTGTTTGTATTTAATATTCATTATCAAACAAAATGGCCGTCTTGCGACGCTATTCCTATATTCAACTACCTTAATTAGGCTATAAATGATTATCAAAACAAGAGTTAAATTAAGGTCTATCCCTTAATTCTGAAAATTATCTCTTTGTACAAATATAAAAACATGATCAGTATAACTGAGTGAGAACCATGCAGGCCCTCCTCTCGTACAAAACTCACTAAAAAATCCTCACAGAGAAATGATAGCCTAATCAAAGCAAATTCTAATTCGTCAAACAATCCACAAAGCAAATTCTGTTGAAATAGTGCATAGATTAATAGACTAATCTACAGCCAGTCCTACAACAGGTGTGTGAATGTTTAAAAGACTATGAAGAAATAACGCCCCTCAATTTTGTTAGGCTGCAGACCATGTGCCCTTTGTTTAATCTAAACCGCCCTATATTCTAATGTTGCCCGGCAGTATGCGTTTGTTCTCCCAAACAAACGTGGACGTCCGCGATTGAGATCGTGTACAAAACCTACATGTATGGGAGTCTTCCGAAAAAGTTAAAGTACAAACAACAGAGGGAACAATAGGACGTCCGCGTTTGGAGGTCGATACACGTTTAACTGCGCACGCATCGTGTTGTGCATAAATTTGTTTAGGGATTGATATAAAAGGTCACACAATTCAAAGACGATCTGACCTGTGACATCACTCCGAAACCAAATTTTCTGCAAACCACGACGTGCGATGTCAGAAGAAACATCTATATATTTTTTAGATATTAGGCTTAAAAGAATTTAATTTTGGGAACAAGAGACGACAAGACTCAGTGCAGTGATCTGATATGAGCTATTCCATCAATTTCAGGAGTAAGTTACTGGTTAAGTTTTTAGTGTTTTGAGTACAAAATCCAGGTCAAATTTATTTTAGGGTAGTGGAATTTCTCTTTACTTGTATATTATCACGGCTTGATATTTTTTTTTCACGAGCCTAGCGTATGAATGCTGGTACCAATTCCTGATGCAAAGTAACGGGTTTTGCAGGCTAGTGAAAAAAGCAGCATCCTACATGTACCTGAACAAAATTGATTCCTATTTTTAAAAGGAATAGGTAGAGTACTGGTACGGTATCCTGGAGGTCGCAGGTTCAAATCCCATTCCGGCCAATTTTCTTTGTTCACTTTAAAAAACCTATTTTTAAAATAATACTAGGGGCTGGTAAAACTTCATGCGGGCCAATGAAATGACAAATGATAGCTCAAGGTGCTATTTGGAAAATATCTTGGTACAGGGTAAAGTCCAAGTAAAATGTCCCCTTGCAGTCAAATACCTAACGCACCATGTTTTCTTCAATGACATAAGCATCCCAAGGATTACTTATATCTGTTTGCATAATTCTAAATTTCCTGACAGTTCACCAAAAGTCTTGAAGTAAACAATTCCCTGTTTCGCGAACTGCTCGGTAAAGAATGTGTCCCCAACTTCCTAATTTTGATGATGCAGGTAGCGAATGTTCTAAAATTGAACTCTGGGCACATCTTATCACAAGCAAAATAAATAAACAAACAAACAAAATGAAACTGTGAACAAACAAACTATAAAAACCTACGTCAGGATTAACAGCAATAGTAATTGAGAAACTGACACAAAAGGAACAATGTATTTGTAAATATGGCAAGAGACGATATGACAACAAAAATTACAAATACGATGTCAAAAATGGAACCAGCAATTTGTCTACTTTCTGTCAACTCTCAAAGATGGACACGTTGTAAACGATTACTTTCTTTGAGCTTCAATCTGGATTTCCTTGCATAACCCTGTTCCCAGCAACCTACAATCTGGGGCCAATTTCACGGCGATGCTAAGCACAAAAATTTGCTTAGCGTGAAAAGTCTTCCTTGGTGAAAGGAGGATTACCAACCATTTCTGTTCATGCAGTGTACGTCGCTTGTGGCTGGCATTCAGCTGTTGTTTGCTTAGCATGAAAATCCCATGGCCTTTTGGCTGGTAACCTGGGGTGTGTTCCAATCATGCAAACAATGCAAACGCTCGCCAACGTTCGCCAAATATTTGTGCACATGCTATGAAAAAACTGTTTGCGTAGTTCGCCAATGTTGGCAACGTTTCGCGTGAGTGGAACGCACCCTTGTTTTGACTAAACAAGACTTTTTGGTGCTGAGCACATTTTTGTGCTTATAGAGGCTCCGTGAAATTGGCCCCCCGTCACCTCCATAGTTATCTGTCTATTCTAATTCCTCTCTTTCTTCAGCACTCACCTCGAGTGGCCTTTGCTAAAAGCCTTGTGTTGGGCAGCGTTCATAAAAAAAGGTAGGATCACGACTTATAATGTTGGAAACTTTCAGCTGCACGTATTGTACATTGTTATTACTGACACACGCAAACAAAAAAAACCATTCATATTACAAAAAAAACTACTCATCTAAAATGTTGAATATTCCTAACATTTACAATGGACAAAATGCCACTTGTTTCCTGAGCAGCAATGCCACACAGTTCTAATTGGTCTCTACAGCAAGAGGAATCTACAAAAGAGCAGCACAAAGTAAAATTACTTCTTTTTGGGAGCTCCATCTTGAAAACAATCTCTTTTTGCCGTGGAAATGTTGTGTTTGAACAAAAAAACACCAGCATGCACAGCATCATGTTTTCCAAAAAGGGAAGCAGATCTTAGTTGTTATTTTTATTTTTAGATCACGCCAGGCAATATTTTCAAGATGGCCGCCTCTATTCTTTCAAAGTTGGCTTTTTTCCGACATTGGAGTTAGTTAAACAAATGGATTCCAAACATGCAAGAGATCAACTGGGAGACATTCCCACTCATCTCCTTGCATTTTTTAGGGTGTTTCAGGGAGAAAAACGACACACAAAAAAACATGCAGCCGCTAAAAAGTTAAAAAGAAAAAAGTGGGTGGGGATGCTAAATACACGTTTTCTTTTTTTTCAATTATTTGACACTGCCAAAGAACCCATCTCCACCTCAAATACTGCATCTTTTATACAAGATGTGTCCACTGCTGTTTGTGCATAGACATGTTTATTCCTATGGGAAATTTGTGTGGTCATTTTTTTGCTTGTCACAGATTGTGTGCATTCCGCATCAAATTAGAGTCGTCAAACAAATGACAACGGACGTGATTGATGTGATTCCACTGCAATGGATACAATGTCACTGCCATTGGATTAAGGAGTTGCTTTTCAAGCATAGTTTGCACCACAGAAGTTGCCAGTAACTGTCCATATTTTAGACACTTATTTAAAACTAAGAGATCAAAATGAAAAGCCTTTTCTGCTCTTTCTAATGCATGCACAAAACTAGAACTAAGACTGTATTATAGATCCTATCACACATGACCGTCTGTCAAACCAGTGGATTTCTGCAAAGCATTCACCCAAAAAACCACTACACACAGAAGAACATGCCCAAATGTCCGCGCCCAAATGTCCGCACCCAAAGCCATTACAAAGGTTGTCAGACAAGCTCATAATTTGACAATGTCAGTGACAACTGAATTTACAGCTTTTAAATGGTGAATGTTTTTACATGAAACCGTACAGAAGGAAACTAAGCATCGCTGAATCTGAACAACGACCCATTTCCAAGAAAAACCAAGGCTTCAACATTTTGTCAAACCAAAACGGCCTCAATTTCTAAAAAATAATTGACAATTTAAAGCAGGTTTGTGATATTTAGGTTAACAACTTCAGTTCATTTACAGATAAATACACAGAAGGATAAAATTCCAACCGTTTACTTACTCCATTATATGTAGGTCGTTTGCGTCTTAAAATACGGCACTCCATTGACCGGACTGTGCAGGTTTTTAGGTCGCACAGCAGGACCATCAACTTTCGACTGTGTGGTGTACATGACCCCTCCGTAGGCTTCTCTTTCTGGGCTCACCCGCCTGACACGGTAGGGAGACCCGTCCCCGTCAAAATGATGCAGCTCACTCATAGGTAGGCTTCGTGGTGGAGGGGGCGGAGGTTGGGTGGTTGAGGGGGGTGCATACGATGGGCCTGCATAAGCAGTGTATCTAACGGGCGCAGGTTGTGGGGCATTAGTCTCTCTGTATGGGGATTCTCTGCCGGCGGATCGAGTTGGCAAATTGCTAGCCACACGGGATGGGGAGGTACGAGATTCATGAACTGGGGAAGCTCCAGCGTTACGGACTAGTGGAGCTGTGGCCATATGGGATGGGCTGGTCCTCATGCCACGTGCAGGGGAGTTACCTGCCACGGGTGTGTAGAGTAAAGTTTCATGTTCGCCTAGAGTAAATGGCTCTTGGTCGGTCGGGGTGTTCAATCGTTCTAACGACTCCTCCATATCAACTTCATAGGTATCATTGTAATACACGTCGATGTTATCATACAGCGACAGGCGGCGTTCCATGGGATCAGACATACTGGGGCTAGAGGGTGGCAGACTATGTGGCCGCTCCCCTGGTGGGGAACTCAGGCTTTGCTGCAAGGAACGCTTCTCTGACCGTCCGCTGCCATCCCGGACATGCAGCCTGGCCTCATACTCCATGAAGTCTTTCTGCGTGGGCGTGTGGTCATCGTCCTCATCCGTCTGGGCAAATTGGTCCGAGTGGGCCGGCGAGCGCTGCTGACCGCTGGCCCCCTGCATGGGGTCATTCATAAGGTTACTGACCACCTGGTTAGAGAACTGGCTCTCGAAGGACGTGACGCTGCTGTAGTAGTTCTCCTCAGACTTGTTGCGCTTCTCCGGTGAGGTCTGACGGGAGGTGGAATTGGACACAGACAGGGTGGTGCTGGGTGAGGCGGTTGGTGTTTGGGGTGGTGTGCCAGATGATGAGGTCACCTAATATCGGGAGCAGGGGTGGGTAGGGGGTTGTCAATCGGTCAAGGGGGGAGGGGGAAAATGGAGAGCGGAGAAGGTAGGAAAGGAAATGAAAGAATAAAGCCGATGTTAATGATCTTTGCAATGCACCAATGGGAAATGACTGTTAATGAGGGGTACAACTAACTGATCAGAGAAGGTCTCCGTTTCCTCAAGATAAAGAGAACAATTCAGCAAGGACTTAGACTATCCTTAAATAAAACCAAAAAAACAGCAAAGCAAGTTGCAGCTAAGCCAAGAGCATTTCTAATGAAGGCAAGAATATCAAAATATCAAGATTCAGAGTATAGGTAGCAACCTGGAAATAGCCAAGTTCAGATCCCCCCCCCCCCCCCCCCCCCCCCCTCCCACACACACAAAAAATAAAAATAATTAGCTTTTCCCTCCCGAACACACACAAAACCAAAAAACAAAAAACAAAAATACAAAAACAAAGGGGTAGTGCAAGCTTGGGAGAGAGGTGGGTGTTGGGTAAGGAGTGGGGGATGGGGGGGGGGGGGGGGGGGGGTGGAGGGGGAGATGCAGCTATCTCATTCCCCTTGTTAAGCCTAGCTACCTGCTACACCTTGAATGGATTACATGTTGGGATGAAATGAAGCAATGTATATGGACGAGTGGGATATGAGAGTGTGATGTTAATGTCCTCACTCTATGTCCAAAACAATCTACATAGATGCTACGCTGTGTTCAATTTTGTACATGTAAATCCACGGTAACCGACATTACAAACTTACGATAAATATATACCTTCAAGTCTTTATTACTTCCTAACAAGAACTGACTTGGCTTTCTCATTATTGTGTTAAAGCCACTATATATGTCCGTGTTCCGACTAAGAATTTCAACTTTCACGAATTTGCCCCTAAAAACAACTTCTAGAAGAGAACTATTTTTGAACGATGAAAGCACTGAACTGTTCACTTTATTTAGTATATTGTACAATGTAGTTCCTTGTCTTCCAACACTGTGTTGACCCATCCCACCAGGGCCGACATGTGGATTGGGTTTTCCGTGCCTGCCCGATTCCGTGGGCTTTCCCTAGAATATTACTCTGGGGGTTTTCCTCCCACCTCTAAAACAGAACATGTCGTCGTCTTCTTCTGTCCACAGGTTTCTTCAGGCTTTTGAGTACCAGAAATAAATATAGAGTTTCATTTGCTTATGTAAACAAAAATGAGGACAGTCTATTTCAGATTGTGTGAGTGTTGTTTAAATGATAGTTAATCAAATGATCCAATTTGTTGTTAATATAGGATTTCATTCGCTTGTTTTGAAAAGAATTAAAAACAGTGAGGAAGAAATAACACCTGTGTGTAACAATGGGAACAACCCTTTTCTTGTTATTAAATAATAGAGGGTTGAAACTACAAAATGTCCACAGTATTTAAGGGAAGACATCTTTATTAAACAGCCAGTAGTGTCTGTGGTACCACTGTTTCTGCCGAGGTACTGCATTCAGTGCTCTGCATCAGGCTTTTGAGTGGAAATCCAAACATTTTCAACAGTAGAATCAACACGAAGTAAAAAATCAAGTGGGCAACTCGTTCACTCTTCGTGGGTAATGAATTATTCTATGAGGAAACCGTCTGTGCAGTCACAAATCAAGAATGAAGTCATCATCTGAGACACCCGGTGGGGTATATCAGTACCTCCAAAAACAGTGGTGTCGCTAATAATGAAAAAGTTTGTCCCCAGCAAACTGATTTGGTTTAAGAAGACTTCCTGAAGCACTTCCTGGAAGTCTTCCAAGATAAGGAAGTATTCCCGGATATTTTTCCTGAGGTTTATTAGGAAGCTATATGAAGATTATCCTGGCATAAATCCGTATTACCTAGCTCCCCACACTCTCAGTCCATCTCAGTGGTAATTTAGTCCTTAGGTTTTTAATCCACATCTAATGATCCTGTATGGGAAAATGATCCCCGAACACATTTGAAATGTTTCCTTAGGACTTTGCTCATGCTGCGTCAGGGAAAAAGTACTTCCACCACTGATCATTTTTAGAAATAAAACTGGCATCCCATAGAGCAGACACTGCAACCACCACACAGCACAGCCACAGCCAACACAACCCAAAATTGTGCAAGTCCTTGCCTTTACATGTGACAAAATGTACGCCTTTGTAAGAAAATGACATGCCAGTTACTCTAAGTCCAGTCCGTCAATACATGGGTGGATGACGACATGAATAAACAAACAAACACACACAAAAACACACAAAAAAACACACACAAAACTGGAAAAGTAAAATCGACAGAACAAAAAAACACACATGCAAAAACAAGTTCAGACTACCACATTTTTAATATCAACACTTTGTACAGAATCCTTATAAACATGTACACCAGATCACTGCATCATCGCTCAAGTGACTCTTTTTACATGAGAACATTTTTCAAATCATCTCCAATATCTTGTCGTTCCAGTACATCCAATCATCAGAAGTATAAAAACTATGCGTCTTTTAAAGAGGATGTCGTTTGCTGATCGCAGTCGGCGTCAATTTGTAGTTTTATGTAGATTGCGTATTGTAAAATAAAACAGCCAATTATTTCTGCCATGAAATAACCAAAAAAGGTGACTTTTGAGAGCTATTTTTATCAAGTCAAACAAAGCTGACATCATAAAACGAACTCACCTTTTGTGTCTAGCATAGGCACAAAAGGGGAGTTTGTCTTTTGTCGAATTTGTTTGCTGCCCGCATGACGACTTTTAGACAAATGGCACCATGTTATTTCATTTCATGTTTTCTTTTAATATGCCTTAACCCTAACCCTCCAGGGTATTTTGGCTAGAAACCCTGCCAGACGCATCAGATTGCATACTTTGTCACATTGACTTGTGTGCAGAGTGCAGCAAGGTCAAGCTGTCACCACAGATGCATTGTGCTGCGTCTGGCAGGGTTAGGGTTAATCTGGGAATTTGGGACATTTCTCTCAGCAATCAGCATCCTCGTTAAAGATGACAACGGTACTGCTAAAGTCGGAATGTCTGACGTGCATGCATTAACCTCTTGAGCACGGTATTTTACGGGAGACGTCGGGGTGTTGCAGCGGTTCTGGCAGCCAAATCCAATCTCTACAATGTGTTTGTGTGGTCAAGCATGACATACACAATAATCCAACAATGGATTGAAACTGCACAAACAGCGGCCAGTGGCGTCATCCGGCCTGGTGGCACTGTTTTTTTTTTGCGCCCACAGGCGTCATCCGTACCCAAGGGGTTAACAATCAAAATGAAGTGTCCTGCACCTCTGCAATTTTCTGCATGCCAAAGTGGTTTGCTTTACAGTAACAAAATTGTGTACACATTTTGTTGTGTGTATTTGCTCTCAATGTTAACAATCCCAGAGGTATAACAATCTACATGTAACTCCATATATATACAGTTGTCAATTTGAAATCCTTTTCTTACTGTAAGAAAATACAGTTCTGAATTGCTCTTTATTTTAGCTCTGCAGGATGTCTCCTAGTGTTGGAGACATCACAATGGCAGTCAGAAATATCAGCGGTGGAATTATGTGTGTAAGATTTTTTTCAATACACAATTTGTTCATGTGCATACTTATTTTTGTATTTTATTTTTGTATTATTATTTGGAGAGCCTTAAAGTAAAAATTGTATGAAACACGCTGCAAATAGGAGTGCAGCATGTCCCACATGAATTTGTTAAAGAACTAGTTCTACTTTCCATCTCTCTGGAAGTGAAAACAAATAAAATAAACTCAAGCAAAGAAAAACAACAACATGATTTGAATATTTTCTGTTTAGTTATCATGAGCACAATGCTACATATCACACCTCTGGTAACGGACGAAAATAAACCTGTCATGCATGGGTTTAAGGTTAGAATGTTCACTCTCGCTGACCGCATAAACCCCGAAGTGCCATTGAAATTCAATCAATTTTCCCTCGTGTAATTTTTACCAAAGTCGGGTGTAACTGTTAGGGTACAATGGACCATATACCATGCATCTGGGTTAATTTCAGGCTTCACTGCATGCACTGTCTAATGCGCTCACAGTCTGAGTTAAAACACAAGCTTAATTAATAGCCGTCGTCTTTCCCTCTTCCTTCTTTTACAAACCAGTGTTAATTAAACCTAGCGGAATATAGCCAGCACAATGTAAAACCATATTATGCCGAATTGATACATACATAATTCTATGTGCACAAAATATATATGGATTGAAAACTTATACCGAGTACAAAATTTTTACAACTGCTATTTATGATTTGCGACGGCAATTTTTGTTTCTTGAAAAATAATTACTGATAATAATTCATCAAACAAGTTTCAGTTTCTGAAAACCTGTTTTGAGATTTGACTGTTTAAAAAGTATTTCAATAAATACCTGATATACAAGGTACGAAAATGAAGAACTTAAAAGGTAATTTTCTTAAAAGACGCACAACGTGCGAATGAATTAACAGATTGTGCACTGTTAGTATTTGACCAACATTCTATGGTTTGAATTATGACATAATTGGCATTTCCACCGACTTAAAAAGAACTCAATTTAATAAAAGAAAGGAAAGAAATGCTTTACAGATGGAGGAAAAAATATTCAAAAACTTACATGAAAGCGATATTTAAGGTAAATGTCATGAATCATGCGTTGCCATGCCAACTACAGAGGAAGTACTACTCGTAGAAGAGTGGGAATGCTTGAAATAACAAGAGTACAGGAAAGACAGATTACAGGCTATCGTCGCTGGAAAAAAATGCAGTTTGATATTTTTTTTTTAATTCACTCATTGGGAATCACTGCACTGCGAGCAGAGAAAAATTCAACATTTAGGGATTTTTGTTTTGTGACCTGACTGCATGAACAGGAACTGCCGTGTTCAATCTGTGATGGGCATATGAAGAAGCGTATTGTATTTTGTGCTAGTTTTTAATAAGTTGTTCGTTTTTCTTTCTTGTGCGTGGGGGAGGGGGGGAATTTTGGACCACTGTCTGCCCAGACATCAAACAAAAGGTATAACATTTTTTGGTGAGTGAGTTACTCCCAAAGACGACTTCCTGTCTCAATCTGGGAAAACTGGAGAAAAACGTCATCATCTTGCTGTCTGGTTATTTCATGAAGACTTTAATTGAAGGCTACAGCTTGAAATAATGGCAGCATGCAAGCCACATCTCTTGTACAGTGGAGATTTCTTTAGCTGATGAATTCAAATAGAAGCTTTATACTGGCCAGATAAACATGATGGTTTGTGATGGAGAAGAATGCTTTCAAGAGAAGTAAGTTAAGGCCACACGGAAAGCAAGAGTTGTTCATTACAACAAAAAATACTATAAATACTCTGAATTTGCATATCGTTGCTCTATGAATCATGATAAAGGAAGTTTCTTATTTAACAATAAGGATACAAAAATCTGAACTTTAATCTTCTGCTGATCAAACCAAGTTGTTTCTTGACAGGGGGCCTTACAGCAAAAAAATCCAACATTTCTCTGAGTTTCGTAATCATGGTCACGAACGCCGCTGCAACATCAGCAACTTGGGAAAAAAACAAAAAAACATGCCAAATGCATAACCAAACCACACAGCATGCGCGGTGGTGTTGTCATGATTCTTTTTTATGCACCATGCGAGGGCGCTGTGCATCTATCGCTTGTGTGCCCTCCTGATTACCTGTTTGCCTCTGCCGTTACTCATCTGCTGCATGGGGGAACGGAGCCCTGTGGCCTGGCTGATGCTGGGGGTTCTAGACAAGCCGAAGGGAACCTGGGGGAGCTCGGCCATCTTGGGGGCTTGGGGAATGATCATCTTGGCACGTCTTAGATCTGGGGAGGAAGGAATGACATCTGATGTTATGCTGGTCCTCAGAAAGCCATATTTTAAAAAGTCTAAAGGACTAAAAGATAGTGTCTCAAAATTCAGAGTTGTCTAATGGTTACCTATCTGACTCACGTGCGATGGTATGAGGGTTCGAAACCCCGCCAGGGGATTGGTGCTTGTGTGCTTGGGCAAGACACTTTACTACAATTGTCTCTCTCCACCCAGGAGTATAAATGTGTACCTGTGAGGGTAGATAACGGATTGCGCTGATCTCGAACTGCTGCATAGAACTGATCTCATGGCCTGATGACCAGGGGTAATAATTGTGAAGCGTTTTAGAGACATTTGTAAAAAGTGCTCTATAAGCACCACGTTGTTATTAAGTTACAATGGGAACACCACCTGTGTACACTGGGAACAGCCAGGAACACAACGTGATCCCATATGGCAACGTTGGTCTATACGCATGCATGCTTACTGGGCGATGGTCTGGTGTAATGGGGTGCATGCTGGGAGCCAAACAGTGTCCCCAAAGGAACACTGCAAAGGAAACAGTAACACTCTGATTTTTCAGATGTTCCCTTATTCCAAATTAAGGTCTGATCTTATGCCATTTATCTTCTTCTATACACTATGCATGAACACACATACTTGGTCCGTAGTTGTGGGGAAATACATTGTTACACTGGTCGTGTGATAAAAGTTGCGGGGAACAAAAACATTATGGGGACAGAGAGATGTCCCCATAACTCGGTCCAAATTTGCCTAACAAATAAAAATGCTGACTATGCGGTCAATGCATGGGCATGTACATCACATCAAGACTGGTCATTAAGGCAAGACTGGTCAGCATTTACATTTTGGATGATCTCAGGTGAGACCAGTTTTTTTTCTCCGTACAAAAAGTGCACCTGAATCACAGAGCTTCTCTAGATACCATTTTCACACCTTTTTGGCAGAAAATACAAGATACTCTGACTTGCTATGGAAATATAAAGAACTGATGAATACCTGATTGAAAGAAGGACCCAAGTCCACCATTTTTGGCCAAACTGAGGAAGTTACATGTACATGTACTGCTAACACCATGGGCTATCATGTGTGTGACTTTGTTTTATTTTCTCAACATCTTTTCAAGTGGACTTGGGCCCTTCTTTCTATGAGGTCTTCAATTGTGAAAGAAGATTTGTTTACAAAAATCCTAAAGTAAGCTATACGAAACACGTGCATAGACTTGGGTCATGATCTAATGCTTTTAATATAAAATTCAGGTTTTACAGCAGCGTATCACAGTATCACAATGCTTAAGAATTCCGATGGTGCAGGAAATAGGCAAGAATGCCCGGGGGGGTTGGTTGTATCTTACCTGAGATGCATTCCTGCAGCGACTCAATGACCTCGTCATCCTTATAGCCAAAGTCATCCACGAGACGTTCCTGTAGGTATCTGACTATCGTCTCCATGTCTTTCTTCAGCATCATCCCTGTACGGTAACCAGTATATGCTTACACTTAAAAGGTAATTATACAACATTTGCTTTTGCTGTAATTTTCAGAAGTAAATTGCTCCGGGGGTTAATATTTTATAGCAAAAATTGTCACAGTGACCTGTTTAAAGTTTTGTGTTGACTGGTGCTCGTTCGCCAACCCTACTTCAGATGAAACAAAGCAATTTATAGATACTGGGGAATTGTCAGCTCAGGGAACCAGACCAGCTGGTTTACACCCGTTCACAGATGGGTAAGCAATTGCAAACAAAATGTGGACTGACTAAATTTGAAAAATTGGGGGCAGTATTTGAAAAAGTCAGGTTTTTTGCAACAATGGTCGGCCGAACATTATTGGAAATTGATACAAAATTTCATTTTTCTTGAAAATATTGTGCCATGATTTCACAGGATGCTCGAGAGACTGTTATTCACATAGAGTCAAGTAAGGTCTTTGGTAGTGTTTGTTTTTTTGTGTTTTTTGTCAAATGTTGTACAATACTTTTAAGGATCACAATGGGTGTAGAAAATTGTATAACAAATCAGCTGAAACCAAGCAGCTCAACATTGCCGTAGTTACAAAAATATCAGGTTTAAGAATGAACTGCGTTTAGGTAACTTCACACACATATAACATGTAGTAAACCAATTCAATGACACAACACAAACTGATTTTTAGTATGCATTTTTAGTATCGTAGGTTACTTTGTGATAATTGATATGGCTTTTTCCAAGAAGCTTTGGTTCAGTGTCAGAAAAAATCAACGGAAGGCGGGAGAATAGGATGACATAATGTGCAAGTATGTGAACCAGCAGACTCATGGTGGAGTACCTATTCCCTTCCCTTTCCTTTTAATTTGTCTGGCACTGAGCCAAAGCTTCAATAACCACACTAGCGATGAATTCACCGAAAAGGGACACGGAAAGAAAATGTCAGTTTGAGACGTGGGAGGTAATCCCTGGAAAGAACTGTTCACTTGAAAAATCCATGCAATCAAGCAAAGAAAAAAAATTACAACCCACACGTTGACCTTTTATTTACAGCGCAATCTGAAGACAGACACCATTCTGTCAAGTTACAACCTCACCAAACCTAACAAGGGGTGGGTTTTAACCCCTTGTATCCGCCTGTTTTTGATGGGGTGCTGGTAGGGGGGGGGCTGAGCAGCCAAGTGTAAACACAAACAATAGGCACCACACTGAATAGAGTGGTCCTATTCATCACACTTGGAGCCCCCCCCCTTTCGTGTGAATGAAAGCTTTGTTTGAAAAAGCTCCATCTATTCATTACAGTTCCATTCAAGAACAATATAGTTGAAACATGAATGGATTGAGTACATGCAGGAAGGCGCCAGTAGATATCAACCAGCCAGGTGGTCTTTTTCAAACCACGGCTATTGCTGTCGTCTGTAATCAAGAGGTTCAAGCTTATTGTTGTTGTTGTTGTTGTTGTTGTTGTTGTTGACAAAAGCTTATGTCTTACGTCTGTGCATCTTCATGAGGTTGAAGGACATTGCAACGAGGATCTTGTCACCCTCCAGCATGTAGATATCCCAGAGCCGTAACGTTAACGTGAAGGGGACACGGTCCAAGAAACACTGGAAGAACCACTTCATGGAGTACAGGCTGGTGTGGATCTCCAACTTATCCTGCACGGTCAATCAACAGGTGAAACAAACAAATCTATCTATTGTAGGGCAGCAAAATGTGTATGAACAAACTTCTGAGTATCAATGAAACTTGACGAAAATGTTCAAATATTTTGCAGGCCCCAAGATTTCCAATTATTTACAGAATTCAGATTCTCAAAATTTGTTAGCATTTGACATTTGTTTGGTCTTACAGCCAAGGATGTGAACGAGAAGGCCCATAAAACGTTCACCGGCCCTCAAATCAGTTGCAATTTTTAAATGAGTGACTTCAACCAACAACTTTTGTCCAGACACCAAATTTGTCCCAACCCCCACCAACACATACCACCAAAAATAAAGAACATCGTCCGCTGATGCATCAACTACAATTCCTGTTGCTCCAAACTAAACCTGACAAAACAATCCATCCAAACCAACAAATAAAAAAATGGAATGGAAAACATATTGTATTTCTTTATTGTATGACCTTATTCAAAATGAAAAAACAAAAACCCATCCAATACCACTTTTCCATTATTATTATTAACAGTTACTTTTTACAATTTCTCTGAACTCAAGGAGATGCAAAGATACGTACAAAGTTCTTCTTGACTTTGGGCAGAAACTTCTTGAGGATGCGTTCATGATGATCCTGATACCTCATCAACTTAGGGAAACCAGGAATAAAGAAACCTGCACAAGAATAAACAAAACAACAAATCAATCAACAACAATCAATCAACAACAGTCAATCAACAATCAATCAACCAATGCCACTAAGTATCGACCTCCAAATGAGGACGTCCTCTTGTTCCTCTTTTGTTTGTACTTTAACTTTTTCGGTAGACCTCCATGTTTCGTACACAATCCCAATCGCGGACGTCTGCTGGGAATCGCGGACGATATTGTTCTCTTTTGTTCTCCGGCATTTTTCGTCCACGGTTTGAATACCCTAACATGCCACCGATACGTGTAGCTCAATGGGTAGAGCACTGGTATTGTAATCCAAAGGTCGCAGGTTTGAGTCCTTCGCTAATCAATTAGTAGCAGGTTAAGCCTAGTGGTACTTTTCTCACCTTCCAACGAACGTGGATTGGGTTTTCAGTCCCTACCCGATTCTGTGAATTTTCCATGCATTTTCACCTCTAAAACTGAACATTTCCCCATTTTCTCTTCACAGGTTCCTTCAGGCTTGTGAGCTACAGTGCAATACAGTGTATGTGATTTTTTAGGAATCCGTGGTTTCAGAAACGGAAATAAATACAAATAATAATGTCTGCCTGTTTAAAGTCTTAAAACACAACCGAACACAAATTAAGGATATGAAATTTCAAGCTCTGTGTGGTTGAGAAACTAATGTTTTTCTACATAACTTTGCAATAAAATAAATCATGCCGAAACTAAAACCTAAGATCTCTAGTTTATCATTCCTGTTCTCTACCAACCCCTAATAATCAACTATCCTTGCTTGGGTTGGGATACTAGTCACATAATACAACCCATTACATGTCAAACAGCCAGGCAGTGTCTCATCGTGCCACCTGACTTCCTGTCCAATGGACAGTTTTTGCTTGTACAAAAAGTACAAAACCTTTAACATTAACCCTCCTATACCTATCACAGCCTATCAAAAACTCTAAACACCAACTCTCACAGTTTGTGTGTGTTTCAACCTGTCACTTGATAGGTTTGATATATAGGGTAGCTGGCTCCATTTCGGCCTTGAAAACAGGAGTGTCAATCTAACTGTGGTGAATAAAATTTCAATATCTCCACCCAAATAGTGGGTAAAATGGTAGCATACGGTCAGATTGCAGCAAAATTTGCAACATTTGGCTGGGGGTCAACAGGTAGTATTTTGAGATGACCCCGTGAAGCCAGGGATCTCGTCCCATTAAAATGAGACAATGCAGGAAGCTTCAAGCACTCGGCATTAAGGAATGTTGATATGGCTTCTACGTTTTCAAGTCAGGAAACTGACTGAGTTATATTTCCTATCTTCTTGAATCACTTCCCAAGAAACGTTTCGAGAAATAATTGTAAAAAGAACTGCAAGTAGTAGTAAATTGTCACAGGTAGGAAATGCATCATTTTAATGGAGGCTGTTTGGATACAGGGATGATTTGGCAAAATCGTGGCATCTCGAGGCTTTTAACTAAAAGTACATGGACAGGGCTCGAAGTCTGCACTGGACATGTAGACCATGTATGTATGTCTACATAGATCTAGCACAGGTCTGACCGACTCAAAGACCAAATTAGACCAGTGGGCTGGTGATATTTCATATTTTTTTAATAATCTTATTTTTTTTAAATGAATCTCAGATTTCACACTCTGAACAAATGAAGCCTACCTTGCGTTCCTTCATACAGTCAGATAAAAGTTGAAGGTTTGCGGGGTGAAGATAGCAATAGGATAAATATTTGCGGTACCACCACGAGGCAACTCTCTTTTGTGAGTTTGTTTTTGCATTCAATCGGGGACCTTAGGGTCCCCGATTGAAAAAGGTCCCCGTTTGAAAATCGTGTACAAAACCAATGAGGGCCCTTGCCAAAAAGTTATAAAGTATGAACAATGGGAGGACAATAGGAGGTCCCCGATTGCAGGCGTGTGAGTTTGTGGGGTTCTGTCATGCAGTCGCCAAATATTCAATTAGTGACAAGTGGGGACTCCGATTGTAAAATCTGCACTGGTTTTGAAAGAAAACTACTCTTTTCTAGTGGATGATATGTACCATTTGCCCCGATGATCTAGTGAATATTTGTACAGAATATAAGCCCTGGTGTAATATGTAGATATTTCTGGAGAAATTTGTTGATGTGACTTACCATGCATAGCATGCTTCGTGTCCGTTAGAAGAACATGGAGTCCCCAGAATGCTTCTTCCTCGTTCATGTACATTAAGAGCAGCGCAGCAATTTGACTCATGCCTTGACAGTAACCAACCTCCTGGAATGGACGACATAGGAAATGGATCAGGACAAAGCCACAGAGAGGTACACAGATACAAAGGCAGAAAAGAAGACAACAAATTTTAAATAACTTCTCCGAGTGATATTTTTAACTCATAAGTGACATTTCAAATTTAGATGGAGCTTATCAAACAAGACTGATGTGTTGATAATCTATTAAAAAAATAGGTTGAGAAACACTAGACTGTTTCTAAAATTTCCCCCAAAAATGTTGTCAATACTATTTTTTTTCTCTATCATTTTTAAAAATTGTCTCTGAAGTCAAGCAACTATCACATGTTAAATAAAAGCTAACTCAGGACTTTGCAGCAAAATCAGAAATATGGAAGCATTTTTGGCAGACATGCAAGAACAAGTGGATCAAGACTTACCGTATTATACATGGAGTAGGCAGCGAGTATATGAAATAATGCCTGCTGCTTGATTCCATAGCGATCACGGAACATTATATGATTCCGGAATGTTCTATTCACGTCGAGGTCAATCTGCCTTATGTCGGGTGACCTCAGACGTGCCCGTATCCTCATTTTCTACAGAAAACAAACACACAAAAATTGCCTTGTACAAAACGCATATCATGTAGTGGAGTACACATATTTTGCGGATGTTTTTTTCTTGATGTGGTTTTGGAGTACATGCCGTTTAGACACATTATAAATGAGTACAGAGTACAAGCTCAAATTTCTACACAACATACAGGTACATGTATCTCATTTCAGTTCCAAAATATAAGTGGCCGATACATATTTTTTTTCAAAAAAAGATGATTCATGTATATATTTTTAAAAAAGTGGAAATCAAAAGATGTAATATCTATGTATAAAATACCTGACATGGGATATAACTTTCAGTTTCCAAAATGTATACATCAAACTGAAATTAGATTCTAATAAACCAGGGATCAATTTCACAAAAAAACTTAATTGTTAAGGGTTTTCACAATCACCATAGTGATCTGTAATGTTATCATCCGTTGCTCAGCAAATACTACTGTACTCGTCTTAAGACCGTCTTAGCACTTTGTAAAATTGGGCCCTGACATCAATGTCCAAAATGGAGGATATGAATTTCCGAAAGAGGTAAAACCGGTTTCCAAAATGCATGTAGCTGAAACTCATTTCCAGATAGTTGAGCTGAAATCAGTTTCCAAAGTTGCTGAAATCAGTTGAATAGCTGGATATCAATCCTATAGACTAATCTGGCCAACAAAACTCAGAGCGCGTGCATACTACCTGAGCGCGTCTCGTGCAAGCCTAGTGCCACCCAAGAAAATGGCAGTTATCGGATTAGTCTATTGTATATATGTGTATATATTTATTTATCCTGGGTAGCTTGATTGGTGCTTGAACACTGTACTCCTTCACAGCACGGACTTGAATAAGAGGAAACAAAGAAGGAAATGTCGACTTTTTCGATGAGGAGGTAAAAACCCCAGATAGTAAGATCTGAGAAAACTCCACACGGTCCAGCAGGGATTGATAAACCCAATCCACATGTGCACCTAGAGGTGTAAGACGAAGAAAGTCATAGATACCAAACCAAGAAGCCATTCACTTCCCATGGATGCTAATTGGTGACCACACATAAACATCCTTAGGGAAGCATTCCGAAATACTGAACGTTCTTGTTCCCCGTGCAGTATTCCTTTTGGGAACACTGCATGCTCCGATTAGAATCGCACCATGTTTCTTGCAGGTTGCAGCTGCAACGGACCGTTCTTGGGAGTTAAGCGTGTACCGGTACAGACCAAGGTTTCCATATAGGAAGGTGAGTTGGTCTCAACAATGGTGGAAGTTACCCAGCCTGGCTCTATAGGTCTGAAAATTGGGATAATTTCTTTTGGTAACAATTGAGGACTTATCCTCAATTTAGATCTGGACCCAGGAAAACCGTAAGGGTGGTAGGGCTGGCAACCTTTGCCTAGAGTGGCTTTTAGCCTTGTGTAGAGGGTAACTTCCACTGGTATTATTAATAGGCTGTTTCTACTGGGAACAATACGTATTTCCTGACTTTAACACACAACGTTACTGCAGGAACTTTCCGGACACAATGTTTTAAGACACTCCGTAACCATGGAGACTCTGCACAGGTATAGATGGAGTAGATTAACACAAATAGAAAACTACAAGACGCTATGAGAAATCATTCAGTAAATGCAGCGTGCAAGTTACCCTCAAAATTTAAGGAGATTTGGGGAGAATACATACATATACTTCCCAGAACACAGTACAAGAGATGTGTGCCGTTCTATTTTTATGAAATGATTTCATTTTCTGACTGTGGGGGAAAAAAAACGCATATAAATTGACAGCATCTTTAAAATATTGCAAACTGACGACCAATGTAATACTGAAAAAAATTTAACCCAACTTCCGATCAAGCCATCATTCACACTGCTTATTAAGGTTAAAGGCAGACTAAAGGGTCCATAGTGTTTAGTATCTAGGTGTTCACTTTAAAATAATTTTAAAAATAATAAAAAATAAAAAAATTGATCATAAAGTTGTGAGACTTGCATGTTCCACTTGCTCAGGTTGTTTGGTTGGATTTCAAATCCGTGTACTTGCATGTCTGGGTATAGATTGGGTCTGGATGGGTGGAGGGTTGATCGGGGGGGGGGGGGGGGGGAGGGGGGGGGGGGGGAAGGAGGAATGGAGTTGGAATCAACACGACAAATCTCTCACCTCGTAAACATTTGGCTGCTCATCTTTGACCTTCTTCAGGTCCAGAAGCAGGGCCCAGACGACACCCCTCAATTTGTCAGGGATACCCTTGTAGATACGCCTCGTAAGCTGAAAGCGAAAGCCGACGATCAAATTATTATTATAACAGCACACCCATGTAAACACAATGTATTCACCATGTAAACTCAAAAGGCGAGGACTAAAAGTATCAAAACCCAAAAAGTATCAACTCAACGTTTCGGTCAGTGGGCAGTGACCACTCTCATCTCCAGATGATGGTCAGCGCTCGTCATATTCAATTCGTATCTTTGAGTTCAACACTTTTGACTAACCAAAGGGCGGTCGGTTCGGGTGGTACGTTTTCAACGTTGTCATGCCACAATACCTAACTTGGACTATTCACTTGACCTCTGACCTGATTCCATTTGACCTCCCTCCTTAATAATTGTGCAGGGTGCTCCGTGTCTCACCTTCTCGCTGAGGTAGTAACGCTTCCAGTCTTTAATCATTTTCAGCCATTTTTTCGTCCTCTCTACTTCCTGCTCCCGAAGCTGTGAAAGTCCCAAAGAAAAATACAAAAATTTAAGCAATCATTTACAAACAGGTCAAGCATGTTTATTCTTGCAAATAATGTCGACCAGAAATTCAAGTCACATGCAAGTAAAGTATGTACACGTGGACATTTATAAACTGTCTAAATAATTAATAAGGAACTCTACATGTATTTCAATAAAATCCTCAAAATCCACAAAAGTGCCGGTTGTCCATTTGTGATATTTATGCTATTTGTGCTGATCTATAAACTTGTTGCCACAGTAATTTGGAGCCAGACAGGAATTTCCCCTTGTTCCCCCCCCCCCCCCCCCCCAAAAAAAACCCAGGTTTTTATTGCGGGTTTTTTGCCCATCCCTTAATTCACCAATAGCCTTGTACTGCAAAGCTGAAAATGTAACCGTATATAGATTGATTTGCGTGAATATTCTTGTATCTGTGTAAATATGGAAACCAGTTTTAGACTGGGTAAAGAAATCTAATCAATATTTGTTTTCACCCAAAACAAACAATTAAAAAAGTTAGGGGTAAGGTTTGGGGTGATGAGGAGCACCAGTGGTGGCCACAAATTACTCCAATGAGTCTTTGACTTAATTAAATGAGTCAAGGAGGGGGTGTCCTGCTGCTTCTGTACAGTCTACAACATTTGCAAAAATCAAAAAACAAAACTACTGAATTATTATGAAATACCATACCAGACTGTAAGTAAATAGCAGTCTCAAGTATCCAGTGAAATAATGCCACCTGGTACATGTATGCTGTCGTTTTTAAGAAAAGTTGAAATTTATATCATTTTCCAATGATTGTTGGCCGACAATTGTTGGAAATAGTCTGGTTCCCCGACCTGATAATTCCCCAACCTGATAATTCCCCGACTATCAATTGTTACGTTTTGTCTGAATTATGGTCAGGGAACCAGACTACTGGAAAATGTTTTTTGTTTCTCCGTTTTTCTAGCATCTATGCACACATAACTTTAAACAGGTCAGTGTTGCGGTATTTCACAGTTATTTTCTATAAAATACTAACCCCCCCCCAAATCCATTTATTTCTGAAAATTACAGCAAAAGCAAATGGTGTATAGTACATGTACCTCCAAGTAAAATAACACATGTAAGTGGTAAAACAAACAAATTTAAAGGGGGAAAGTTCCCCAAAGGTTGAACTGCTAAATCTGTCACAAAAAGATCTGTAAAGAATATTGGCATACTTCCAGATTGATCAGACTTCTGGAAGCATATATAAATGACTACAGACTTTACAATCAATTCATCTAGGAAGTCAACACATACTTTGGCCTTCGTACTGTAGTTTCTTGGCTCGAGCCCAGAATCACCTATTACGCAAAATATACGACCTGATGATGAATGACACATGATCTTCATATATATACATTGTACATGTACATGTACATCTTTCAGCAAAGTCTTTCCCAAATTTCACACAGCCTAGTGTGTAACCACTATTAATTAACCCTTCTGTGCACCTGGCCAAAATTGACCCAGTTCTTGCACAGATCAAAACCTATCAAATGACAGATTGAAACACACACAAACTGTGAGAGTTGGTGTTTAGAGTTTTTGATAGGCTGTGATAGTTATAAGTATAGGAGGGTTTTAATACATGCTAATGCAGCACTTAATGTACATTCATTGCATTTGGCCGAGGGGTGAACCGACAATGTCTGTGCAGGAACATGACGTTGGGCCGTTTTGGACATTGGGCCTGATTCATGAAAGAACGAGATAACCATGCCAGGTAGTCCATAGAGACCTGTACATGTACACGTATTAACAGCTTGGTATGCTTGGTATCCATGTTAGTACATACATTCTACAGATGCATTATACTGTATGATGTGGGTCACACAAATTAAGCAATGGTAATATGCTTTCTTACAGCAAGCCAGTCACCACGGCTTGCCACAAAACTCCATTCATTGTGTACAACTGATACGCCACTATGAACGGCTAACGGCTCCACAGCTCAATGCCAAGATGCATTTTACAAGTATAGAAAAGGCCATAACAGCTGACCAGGATGTACATGGGTTCATGTAAATTCAGCAGCCAAACTATTAGTTCACAGTTTAAAGGAGACCATGGGCCAATTTTACAGTTGCTAAGCACATGGCTTTCTGCTAACAAAACCTACATCCATTTCGTCATGTTCATAGCTTAAGCAGTAAGCATAAGAAAGAGCTTGCTAACTTCAAAGGCAGAATTTGCTTAAAATCACAAAGTAGTGAGAAACACAACTACCAACATTTACACGGCAAGTTGCAATTGATAAATCTTTGAACAAGATTCATTAAATAAGGCTTGGGCAGGGTTTAAGACAAGATTTGTAAACAGGATGTTCAAATTTGCTGTCACCTGAAAAAAAGGAGTAGATTTGTTCATGTACACGTACATCGTACACTTTGACAAACGAGGTGTTCAATAGACAGGAGTCTTCCCTGCCTAAAACCACAGGCCAAGAACATACCATGAAGCAAGGACAAGACTAATCCTGGCAGTCAACTGATGTATATAATTCCTGACACAAAAAAGGAATTTAAAAAACACACAAACAGTCCAGATGTTTACATTATTAGTTATCCCACAATCACTCGTGGAACACGGAATAATGTAGTGCGTCCGTGTCCCATATGCCACGAGTCCGAAGGCCGAGTGACATATGGGACACGGACGCACAACATTTTCTGTGTTCCACGAGCGCGAGTGGGATAACAAATTTATCTTCAAGCAAACTTGACGCACAATAGAGCGTGTACTGTAAGTTGACCTCGAGAACGTACGAGAGTTTACGAGAAACCAAACTTCCGGGCACCTCGAATAGGAGCTTCAAAGTGTAAAGCGAGTAGTTTTCTTGAAATAATTTGTTTTGACGCTGTTCTTTTAACTGAAAGGTAGATCAATTTCATTTAAATTTACAAAATGTGAACGATATATCAAATTAGGGAAAAGGAGAACGAAAAAGTCTACTACGTCATACGTACGTCATACGCCATTGTTCTGGTGGTTCACGCGCCAGTCTTAAAAGCGTAGACCATATGCAGTATAACGCGGTCGTCGCATATGTACGTACGTTCATTTACGTCCGCAGCGCGCGCATGCAGTACGGGGGTTTTGGGGGGCCGGGCTTTCTCTTCCCGAAAATGAGCCAATCACATTGCAACCTGACGCTCAGGTCAAAAGTTTTTTCCTACTTTTCTTCAATATTTAGACAGTCATGCATGTTTTCATATATTGTAAAATTAATTTTGAATTTATCATCCATATTTATGACCGTTTCATCTTCGTAAAAACAAAGTATTATAGAAAACAAAATCAACCACACGTAAAAGTCCTATAGCCGGCGGCTCGGAGGTGCCCGGAAGTTCAATCGTGACCTTTATGCGCGAGACTGACACGGTCTATAAAGATGGAACATGCAAGCTGTACTTAAAACAGGAATGTGTAACACACGTGTGCGTATCAATAACAGTTTCTGTGTTTTGTGTATAGCGCAATATGCAGAGTGTGATAATAATAATATTAATAATAATAATAATAATAATTACTTATAAAGCGCCTTCCATCTTAATACAAGACCTCAAAGCGCTGTACAATAAAAAACAAGACATTGCTAAAAAATAAACACTCCTTAAGACTAAAAACATTAGAAAGATAAAAACATTAAAAAGCTAATAAAAAAAGTACATTATAGGATAATAAAGTTGGTGATAAAAAATTTCAAAGCTAAAAAGTAGTACATCGAAACGGTTATCTACATGTAGCTAAAGGCAATTTGAAAAAGATGTATTTTTAGAGCCTTTTTGAAGTTATCTAATGAGTTAGAGTCGCGAATATAGGCCGGTAAAGCATTCCAGAGTGTGGGAGCTGAGAACGAGAATGCAGGATCACTGTAAAATGCAGTGCGTCCTCTATGTGGTTGGTGAAGGAGGCGTTTTATGATGACCGGAGACTGATTTGGTTGATACTGGGTGACGATCTCATTTAGATAGACCGTGCAGTATGGGAATAATATCACACTGTCAGTTGCTATAGATTGACCAATCAGGAGATCAAGGATTCAATTTGCTTGACGATAAGTACAAATACTCTACAAATGAGTACAAATACATGTACGTGTGCTTGGGTGAGACACCACTACAATTGCTTCTCTCCACCCATGATTATAAATGGGTGCCTGCAAGGGTAGAGAACTAGAAAGCTTGTGCTGATCTCAAACTGCCGCATAACTGATCTCATGGCCTGATGGCCAGGGGTAATAATTGTAAAGCACTTGCTGCTGTTATTGCTGTTGTTGGTGCTGCTACTGCTGCTGCTGCTGCTGCTGCTGTTGTTACTGTTAAAACTGTACTTACATGAGGACTGCTTACCGGGGTACTCATGAGAAGAAGTTTTAACATGAGGCTGATGCTTCCTACATGTAGCCTCTGTCAGGGAAGCGAAAGTTCATATATCGATCGCAGTTCCAGTTTGGATTTGGCATAACACGGAAGCACTCTCACTTGTTTCATCCGTCTAACTCTAGACGTTTCACTGAATCAATTCCGATTGAACAAACTTTGATGGGGATTATGAGAGATTATGCGCATGGTATTCTCTGTACCACAGAGAATAGGATATGCGGTTGACTGATGGCGAGGAATTTGGGGAACTGAACTGATGTCTTTGCGTTCATGGGAGAACAATTGCCTGTTCACGGTCATTTCACTTTTCATAACTTGATTTATTTTGCATTTAAACGAGGAACTTACATGTAGTTTGTGTAAGGCCACTTTGTTTATGTATTTTATGATTTGTCGATGGAAACTGATATCAGTGTTATTTTTATGTCAAAATAACTGGTGAAAATAGAAGTTATTGATGAGACGTGTCCAGAAAGATATTTCACACTGCAATTTTGAAACTATTCCATTGCATTTTTCTCGAACACACAATACAGTCATAATTTTCTCATTGGGGATGTAATGCATGGCACAAAGCACATACCTTGGACTGGTTAAATAAATTATTGATATTCATCCAAAAAGCAGCCATGTGTGTCCACCACACTTGCCTTGTAAAACCGGAACAGATAACGTGGTTCTACACATCTCTAACCATGCATGACCAACGAACGAGAAACACCCAGCTCACTAGCTTTGAACTTTCCATCAACTCTTGTTGAGGTGACTTTCAATATTTTTGGGGAATTCTTCCCTCAAAGGTTCTGCCAGGATTGACTCCAAAATCTAATTTGACGGGAGCTGCAAATTAGATTTCAAGGCAGGACTCACGACCAATTCTGTTTGTTTATTGGTGTGCTTGTGCAGTAAAAGTGAACCAGGGATAATGAAAATCATGATTTAAAAACAAAATCCAAAAAATAAGATTTATAAAATTGTAATCAATTTTTTATATATTTTAGTTAAAGTTGGATCATTTGCGTGTGACTTTGAAACTGAAATGACTAAAAGTAATAAACAGAAATCACGGAATAAAAAAAATATTCAGCAAAGTCAAGTGCCTCAAATATCATTACATGGTTGTGCTAAAAATGATTATGTTTCTTTTACCTCTGCAGTCAAGCGTAACATACACAATAATCCAACAATGGATTGAAACTGCACAAATAGCGGCAAATGGCATCATCCGGCCTGGTGCCACTGTTTTTTTGGCGTCATTTGGCGTCACCCGTACGCAAGGGGTTAAAGGTCATAAAACCAAGGATTCCTCAACAGTGCATATCACTTTATCTCACAAGCCTAAAGGAGCCCGTAGGAAGAAGACAAAGAAATGTTTAGTTTTAGAGGTGGAAGGAAAACCCCAGAATGATAATCTTGAGAAAATCCACCGAATATCAGGCAGGGACTGAAAACCTAATCCCCACGTTGACCCTACATGTAGGTGGCCACTGTAGGTTGAAAGCAAGGAAATACCACTGCGCCAAGCTAATCCTAAGGACTATCTACTTACATAGAATGTCTGCGACCATGGCATGACCTCAAAAACCTCCGAGTTTACATTGCCCATGCTTTTATCCTCAGCTTCGGGCATCTCTTGGTTTGACTCGGTCATTGCAGGTGCTTATCTCACGCATCAAAACCTCCAAGGAACGTTAAGTGTGTGTCTCTAGGCTCGACTGTTTGACTTCATCAAGATGCAGACCATGTCTTCCTTGGAAGTCACAGAGACGTATTTGGTTAGTGATTTCAATCATTTTGATGAACTGGAAGAATCCCAAACACAGCGAATACATGGACGAAGTGCTCGCAGGAGATTGGTCAGGAGTTTCCTTTCTGCTGAATTCTTCATCGGTGTAAAACCTCCATGCAGACAACTATTTGTATATATCCAAAGACAAGTCAGATTTTATTACAAATACAAGTTGAGCCTCATCACCGTTCTTCAAGAGATCAAACTTGCCGATCATTCAGAATGCGCAAAGTTTACCTGCTGCAAACAATTCAATCTTAGAAAAACTTGTCCAATCCCACATCCAGGTAAGAACTGCGTTGGAAGAACAGACCTGACATGGCCAGCACCGTCTTACAAAAATGTTACCCGTCTATTTTGTCGAGATGGTCCCTACAGGTTCCTTTGTTAGTTTGGGCCCATCCACTGTACATCCAGACGTACACGTAGAAATACATTTACGTAAACGAGGACACAATGCAACCAAGTCAAGGTAGACATCTTTTAAGTGACCTTGTCTGAGAGCTTTACGGTCGTGCGCGCAAGTCAGTAATGACACTACAACAAAGCGCCCTCAAGGTAAAGGATGCCAGCAATTACCAGAAACCTCCGCGGCGACAGTGACACGGTCAGTCATATCCAGTGTGGCATGGCTAGCACAAGTACCCTTCGGCCAAAACAAAAACCGATGTCGTTGTTGCAACACTATCCTACTTCAACGACAATGACAGGCAAATGCACTGTGTAATTCATGACATCCTACATGTACGTCTGCCTGCGCTGCACTGCAGTGTCTGATTCCGTACATCACCAGTACCACCCACAGCCCATGCCTCAGAATCATGTGTCACAACTACAGCGAGCTTTGCAAACTACGTCAAAAAAAAAAAAAAAAGTCGAACAGATTCCCAAAAAAGACAAAACTGAAGCAAGGTCTCTCTGCCAACAAGTTAGCAGAAACGAGTGACTCACTAGCAACAAATTGAATGTGTAGTCGACAGAGGAAATGCTGCTCCCGGTTTTGAGGCCTGCTTCTAATTTTTTTTGTTCGGGGTGCACAGTGTCTACGTGCACAGCGACTGGCAAGGGGTTTTTCAGAGCTAAAAATATGACTCGCCGGCAAGCCTCAGTCTTTGCTTTGCAGCTGACAAACCACAAGAGAGAAATCAAACATTGTTTGAAAAGGGATTTGACATGAAGGACACTGTCAGATGTGTCAGAAAGATGCGTGTTCAAAGCATTTCTATTCATAACAAAACTTTCATGCAAAATTCACCAATGCCTTTCTCCTTTTCCGGACAAAAGCACCCCCATCTCTAATTTTCAGAGCAACACAGAGTGATTAGTGGTGGTTTTACATGGGTGCTAATTAATGCCGCTTTCTGAATGTCCCAAAATTAGATTTTCCAAGTGTTTGTGAACAAGCAGCCAAAGTCTCAACTGAAAACTCGGAGAGAAAATTAAAAATAAGCTCATGGCGCTTGCATGCAGTTCCAGAAGCATACAGTCCCGTGGTCCATGTCTTCTCGAAGAACCATGCTTGGACAGAGAGCGAACATTATTTCAGTATTCGGAATTACACAACTAACCCTCCTGTTCTCAAGGCCAAAATGGAGCCAACTACCCTATATGTCAAAACTTATCAAGTGACAAGTTGGAACACACACAAACTGTGAGAGTTGGTGTTTAGAGTTTTTGATATACATGTACAATGTAGGAGGGTTAATGGTTTATCTGATTTTGTAAGCCGTACATGTACAATGTACATGTATACTTAAGGCCGGTTTATAGTCAGTCGCGCGATGCTGAATGCCGGATGCTGAGGGTTGCTTATTGTCATCACTCGCATTCACGATAAAGCACGCAACATACGCGTAATACGCACCAAATTCAATTGTTAGATGTGACGATCATGCACTGGAAAAGGGGAAGAAATAGTAGCAAGTTTTATAGAAAGATCAATAAATTTGAGGGAATTTGGGTTTGTTTCGTAAGCTTCCTCAGCTTCAAGAACCGGACCAAAACTGTGTTTCCTCAGTTTCTAGAAGCAGACAGGGAGGGTCTACAGGTCTTTGCTTTTTTTTGTGACATTTTAAAATTTGGGGCATTAGGCCTTTTTCAAATTGTCATCTGGCATTTTCTTCTTGCCAATGTCTCTGCAGGGGAATCCCTGCACTTCTGAGAAAATGTGGTCCTCCATTTTGTTTGCTGCCATGTAATTTGCATATATTCATCATTTTTTTACCGACCGCGCAATTCTATTGGTCCAAGCATGAAGAGTGAGGTCAGCTGGTCACTGGCACTTCAGCGATAACTATAAAGTGCATGTGTGATGATTGCGCGTCAATTTTGCAGTCGTGCGACCATTGCGCGACTGACTATAAACCGGCCTCAACGGGTACATTAATTTTTAACACACTGTATGTATACTATACTGCACTGTGTGGAGTATGTTATGAATGGATCTACTGGTAGCCCAACAAAACTTCACAGGTAAGCAGATTCTACTGGCAAGATCCCTACAGTATTTCCTCTTTCCCCACAAATCCTTTTGGAGTGTTTTGAAGGGTCCACACTCATACACCTCAATTAGTTTTGAAGGTCAAAGACAAGTGACAAGATAGAATTTGCATTGGGGATGAAGTGTTAATTACAAGAAATTTTGGCCCTGTCTTGAGTGTATGCAAGACTGTATTGCTCAGTGCTTCCCGAGACCCTGAGGGGGGAAGAAAAAAAATCACAGGCTTACAATGTACTCAGCCAAGACTCGAACCAACGACCTCCTGCTTACTAGTGCAGATGTCTGAACCCCTCGACCACCGAGCTTGCTAGGTGAGCTGGCCAATAGCAGCAGGTACCGCGTAATCAGTGAGAAGATGAATTTGAGTCAGAGATGAAATAAATTACCTTCATGTAGTACATGTATATGACAGACTTATGACTAGTACTGTCAATGGCTGTTGGGTTAGGTTTCAGTCATATTTGGACAGACCCATACTTTTAATTTAAACTGGAAGCAGAACTATTTTAATTTTTTTTTGTTGCCTTATCTGGGTTGCACCTGGGGTTACACAGAGCGTCGCTAAGGCTCGACTTGTATAAATTTCACTCAGCGTTTAGTGTGTTCTCATTTACATAACAATTGGGGTAAGCACAACAGGGATAGTTTTAATAAGCTGGAGGCTGATCTGGGCACCGGGCTGTGCTGCACTTAGAGGTGAAGACCCAGCCGCCGCGGCTCTCGGCGTGACAAGTAAAATGTTACTGGTACATGTATCTGCCCTAACCATTTTTGCTAAATCAGCACTAAAGTGCATCTTATAATATAATAATAATAACCGGCATTTAAGAACGCTCAACATAGTAAACTATATCACAGCGCTTACAATATTATTACCCCAGCTCATCGGGCCCATTAATCATTCCTGAAGCCTTCTCAACGCCCTGGGGAGTATACAGCACCGGCTGCAAGTTAAGCGCACATGGGCTAATCAAACACATAACCATCACTGCCCTCACAGGTACCCATTTACTCCTGGGTGGAGAAAAGCAACTTGTGACAAAGTGCCTTGCTCAAGGACACACGCACCATGACCCCGAGCCGGTCTCGAACCCACAATCTGCAGCATCTTACTGTGACTTACTTAAGCTTGAAGTTGAAAGTCTTGTCAATTTCAAACAACTCATTTTCAAGGGGTGGTTTATTTTAAAGGTCTTTTGAACCATAACAATCTAAGGTCGACTCATTTTGCAGCCTATTCGGCGTAACCAGGACACACAGTCCCATAAAACCAAAGAATTAAAATCTTTACGATTATCCTGTTGGCTGTGGTTAAAACAAATCTGGTACAGCTGTTACTACTGTATCTGTCTAAACAAAAAACAGGGACTTCTGACTGTGTGATATGCATTCATCTGCTTGCTATTTATATACTTATTTGTCTATTAAAATAACCTCGCTGACTGGCACACTGAAAAGCTACATGCGTGTATGGGATTCGTGATTGTACCAGCTGAGAAGTGACTACTGCTAGCCAGGGAAGGATGTCAAGATGACTCATGGACCCGCATCTCATTAACCTTTCACCCCAAACCAGGGCTGGTTTTCCTAAGACTGTGCCCAGATACATGTACATCTTCCATATACATGTACATGTACATGTACACCAATGACATACCCGGACTTCAACGAACTGAGAACAATTGCAGGGAACAATTGACCTGTCACGGTAGAATTACACAGGTTGTGAAACATTGTCCAATCACATCAACGACAGTTCAACGCAGAAAGCAAGAGTTACATGTATCTGAGGGTGTGGCTATACACCAACGATTTCAACGATTGGAACTCTTTATGAAGATTAATCCCTTCAGTCCGGCTCTTATTGATGGTGTGCTGCGATGCCAAGATCGGGGGCTGTGAAGCCAGGAGTAAACGCAAAACAATAGGCGCTACACTGAATAGAGTGGTCCTATTCATCAGACTTGGAGGCTACATTTCGTGTAAATGAAAGCTTTGTTTGAAAAAGCTCCATCTATTCATTACACTCCCATTCAAGAACAATATAGTTGCAAAATGAATGGATTGAGTACGTGCAGGAATGCGCCTATAGATGTCAACCGGCCAAGGTGGTCTTTTTGAAACTGCGGCTGTAGCCGTCATCTGTATGCAAGAGGTTAAGCTACACAGACATCCAAATGAAGGCTGACTGGTTATTTCTCCATCTCTTTTCACCTTTTGCTTGGGGGAGACAATGAAGTGATGGCTTATTGATATTCTATAAGAAGACCATCCCTAAAACTGGCGCCAAAACCAAATTACACAAGCGCAAACTTTACCACTCGCTCCCGCAAATACTTTGAAGTTGTCCTACACATGTACCTGAATGCCCTAGTTATTTATAGCTACATAACAAGAAAACCATTTTCAAACTAATCCCTATACTTCATAGTTAAACAAAAAAGCTCCATTCTCACAATCTAATTCATCTCAAGGCTCAAAGTTGTTTCATATTTATCTTCTACAACTACCCCACTGCCTGGTCCCAAACCCTCGTCAGGAAACCACTTGACAGTATGCAAAATGCAATCAGGTCTGGACACCACACAAGGGACATCACTGATGAACTGGAGGGAGCCCTCTTGTGGCCAGATATACCAAGTTACATTCTAAGCAGGAAGTGTTGGCGCTAATTCTCTTTGGCTACTGAATTTATTTGCAGGCTATGATGATGTAATTTCTTTCCTGTAGTTTGGGCACAATGGGATATTAATAAAGCTGACGTGAATGGCTTACTGTGGGGCAGGAGCTATACATTTTATACATGTAACAAAACAAATTGCATGTCACAAAAAAAGCTAACTGGAACAGATGGGTATGGGTAGGCATCAATCACGGAGTGGGGGCATATTTGTTAGGCAAATTAGGACCGAGTTATGGGGACATTTCTCTGTCCCCATATTGTTTTTTCCCCCACAATGTCTATCGCAGGACCACTGTACATGTATGTCCCTATATACAGTACGTGACTGTGTGTACCTACACGCACTAGAGCATGCAAGTCTCATGACTTGACAATATCCGTTAATCACTTTTTATGTGAATGTATCAAACACTATCCCTAGTCTAGCATCAGCGCTGAACTATTTAGTATGTCTTAACTGTTTAATGTTCAAATTTCCCTGCCAGGCCACCACCATTTTTAGGGTTATACATGTACTGCAATACAGTGCATTCTCATGTGCACCAAGTGCATTATACAACATGTATATCCAGGGGAACTAGACTTGAGAAACTCCAACAAGCAATTGACGACTAATTCAATGTGTGGCACAAGTAATGCTGAAATGCAAGGGAGATGCCCAGGTATGCATGTTTCCTAATCAAATTTTGATTTTTCAGAAACTCGTTACTGCCATACCTCCATCTTCTGGAAACAATAGCATATTGTGACGCTGGTACATGTAGCAACAAGACATACCGGTCCTTTTTGCTAATTCTGAGCATGCGCACGTGGCTTTGAGCATGCGCATGACTGTTGAGAACAATGGAAAAGAACCAGTATGTCTGCTGCCACCAGTGTCTAAAAAGTCTCCCGCTATATATATGAAATGACAAAACTCCAAACCAATCAGAAGGTACATGTACAATGTATAGTACGGTCTTACCCGTCGTTCTTCTTCATCTGGGCTTGGTGGCAACTCATGTTCTCTAAATATCAGAGAGAAAAAGAAAAAAAATGAAAAGTTTGTATAACAACTTAAACGACATGGATATCTCACATGGGTTATTATCACAGCCCATCGTTCTCATAAAGGAAATGAAATTCGAGCACTTACTGCAAAAAGCCATTTTTGTCAGTGACCTTGTAGACGATGTAAGACGCATCTTCCCAAGGGTCAATCTGAGCTCCCGGCTCACGACCCTGTAAAACAAAAAAGAGAACAAATTCAGAATGCGAGTGGGTTTTTGTACCATTCATGTGTAATTTCCCGAAGTTCAATTTTAACAATTTACACTGTTGAATAACAAGAAAATCTCTCTCGATCGTAGTAGACTCAAGATTGATAGCATGTGTAGCATGTACATGAAACAGTTTACAACAAATGTCATAGAAAATAGACTCATTGCATACATAGCCATAAATGGCAAACTTGATGGACTATCAGAATAGGTTTGTTCACATGTAATATCACTGACACTAAAAATAGAAATTGGAAAAAAGAAAACCTGCATGTAGCACACATATTGAATCTTTTTTAAGGGTGCCTGAAGGAGAAAGTTACAAAGCTAAGGAATTTAGGTAAGCATTCCAAACTTTCTCAATATTTTTACATCAATCAAACCACAGGGAAACAAAGAAAACTGACAATTTGGGAGACCGCCAACATGTTGGTAAAGCGCTGGTACGGTGTTCTGGAGGTCACAGGTTCGAATCCCAATCCTGCCAGTTTTCTTTGTTCACTTTGAAAATCAATATTTTTCCATGAAACTGATCCGCTTGTAAATAATGTTCATATCTGTAATGAATACACATACATAAGCACATATGTGCAGGTGGATCTCCAGACGTCAAACTTGAAAAGAATGTTTTCATCACTGATTAATCTGAAAGATCCTGTATAAGTCAAGAGTTCACGTCTACATAAAGTGTATATCAATCCCAATTCAATCTCAAGTAGCTGTGGAGAATTTCCCCACGGTTTGGATTACAACCAGTGCTCAACCAGCTCATGCCTTGGGGGAAACTTAAAATGTACAACTCGGCTTACACAGCGCATTGTACATGTACATTCACTGTTCTCACGAGCTTCTCCTGCCTACTGAATGCCCGTCTCCCAGGATCTAGGCAAATGCTTAGACTCTAATGAAATCTGTTCTCCCTCATGCGAGTGATGCGACATTTAACTGTTATAGAAATTAACAGGGAAGCATTTGATACCCCTCAGTCCTTTGTTTGACAGATTACAGGAATGGTAAAATGGACTTTGTCTTTTCTATTTTTTTAAATATTTTTGATACATCGTATCTCACCTTCTGATCACAAATTAATACAAACCTACATGTATCAGTCCTTAAAGTACATTGTACACATGGTTTTCGGTATGCCACCGCGAAATATATATTTTGAAACCGAACTGCTCATTTTCTAGCACTATTACCAAAGTTACTAGCTTTCCAATGACTAAAAAGAAAATGGCCCACGATTAGTAATCAGTTCAGTAATTTTTACTTTTAAATTGCGAGTGTTCTGCCTCCAATTCAGCTGGGCGGTGCAATAATTCAATGGATATGTACACTATTTTGGCCGTGATTTTTTTTTACATGTAGATATGTACATTTGCAGTCTAGAACACTTTGGCCAAAAAACAAAATTGTTCTGCTTCCGATTACATGCCATTTGAAAATAGGGGAGGTAGATAGGAATTTGTTTGGGCATTTTTTTTGTGCTGATCATACATGTAGGTGTCTATGCGTAGTCAAGGTTTAAAGGTACAAATGTAGTTATTTACAGCCTTTTACGGGTTGTTTTTGTTTTTTCTTACTTTTTCCCTTAAAAAAAATTAGGGCTGGATCCGTTAAACCCTTGAGTTTTTTTTCGCCATATGGCGTCTTCCGTATGCAAAGGGTTAAAATAGGGTAGGTAGGGTTAACTGGAAGCAGAAATTGTTTTTTGCCTAGATGTATTAAACAGCAAAACTGTTGTTTTTTAAATTTCAGACGCTGTGCAGTACGTGGTCACCAAAAGCATGCATGTACATGTAGCTAATGGTACATGTACATTGTAGACTCCACTGTCAATCATCATTTCTTATTTCGTAGGCATAAAACATCAATTCTCGATTTGCACACTGCCAAAAATTGGTCTTGCCCACAGAATTCTTCAAAATTATCAGCACAGTACACTTACTGTACACACAGTGTGTGAGCATACATAGTGCATTCTGAGGCAGTCACAACACCATGTTGGAGATTAGGAGAGATTTATTCCTGTTATTGTAAAGGCTTTGCCAATATTGACATGATGAGAGAGACAGATAACCCACCAAGGAATAGATGGGCAATTACTGCTAAGTGACCAGGGGTGTAGTAGGCCTAATAGAAAAATCTCCTCCATAAAATGATCTTCAAATCAGACCACTGGTGCTTACAAACATGTGCCTTCTCTTATTCATTTGATTAAGTAAAACAATTCAGAAGCAGGAAAGACCGTATGAGCGTAAGATGAAAGGAAAAACACTTCAAACACATTTGGATCATCCATAAATTTGGGGTCCAAAAGCATGATTTTCTTTTTGTGTCCCTGTTTCACCTGACCTGTGTAATTTCCATCAAGTATCATCAAACTTGACTCCACACTATTTTTTACTTGTTTGGCAGGTACTTTTGCTTCACATACATGTATGTACACAATCACTCTTGGAGATACATCTACAATGCAGAAGGCAATAAAGAATGTGTCCAAAAAATTTGAAAAATGTCACTATGTAACTGGGACACCAAAAATGTCACTTTTATTTGGATCTTAAATTTATGGAATGACCCATGTACATTTGTACATGTACACTGTCCATGTATGTACATGTACATCAAATCCAATGGTATCTGAACATTTGGTAAATTCTGCTGGATTTTGTTAAACTAGGTCATGTACATGTAGGTGGGACATGAACAATAGACTTTTTGTTTTTAGCTGTTGGATTTTGTCTAAGTAAGCGGGCTTCACACTTTGCTGTCATTATATTCTGTCGGGTTCAGCAGGGCGTTCAGAGAAAAAAAACTATAGGGGGTAAGTAGTACATTGTACATGTACATGTTTATGATTACATGTAGATGTAAAAAAATTACAAATTTGTACATTACCAGCAAAATGGGGGAATAATGCACGTACATGTAGGTTCATAAGGTTACAGTGTACATATGTACATGTACTGTGCATTTGAAAATAATTCTAAATGGCAGCATGACACTGAGGATGTATTGAACAATAATTGAATCAGTCGTGGCCATGAACTACATGTTGTACATGTACATGTACATGTACAGTACATACATGTACATACATGTACATGTAATGGCTTCAAATTACATACAATATTCACAGCGCATTCACGTTTTGTACATGTACATGGGTCATTCCACCAGGTTGGGACACAGTGTGTGACATTTATCCATATCTTTAAAAGTACTATTACATTTGATTCAGTTATTTCATGTAACATCAGTCTTTGGGTGGGAAATATTTTTGAAAGTTTTAAATCATGTAAATTATATTTTACCAAAAATATGATTAAAAACATGCTTCAGTTTGACATAACCAGTTTGACGTAACAGGACACGTCCATATTTCTATGTTTGTGTTTTTTCAACACTTTAAATATAAATATGGGAAATTCACCATGTGTACTAATTAAAAGATATACTATGCAACACAAGAACACTTTCTTTATGGTAGTCAGTGTCCAAATATAGCAGAGACAGCAAAAACAGACGTGAGAGTGGACGTAACATGGACACTGTGTCCACTGTTACATACACACATGCATGTTTTTATTGTTCTTGCTGTTTCTGAGCTATTTGGACACTGGCAACCATAACAAAAAGTGTTTTCTTGTAGCATTGGGTGTTTTTTAGTTAGTACATATAGTAAGTTGCATAATTATTTATTTAATGACGAAAAATTAAGGCAGTCTGGACGTAACATTTAGTACTAACATGGTGTGACATGAAAATGCACATTTCCATTTTGTAACATTTTCAACATTTATATAAATAATTATGCAAACTCACTCTGTATACTAATTACAAAACACAAACTGCAACACAAAAAACAATTGTTATGATATTCAATATCCAAATGCAGCACAACAGCAGAAATATATGTATGGTCATGGTCTAACATGGTGTCCATGTTACGTCTGCACCGATTCTTCAAATTCTTGCTATTTGTGCTATGTTTGGACACTGACTGCCGTAAAAAGGTGTTTCATTGTTGCATAGTGTGTCTTTCAATTATTGTACATAATAAATTTTCCATATTTATTTATTAAAGTGTTAAAAAACCACAACAATTTAAATGTTGGACACGGTGTCCATGTTACGCCTATTTTACATAAACAAAAACACACTTTTTATCATATTTTTGTAAAAATATAACTTACATGATTGAAACTTTCTCAAATAATCTCACACCCAAAGACGGATGTCACATGAAATAACTGAATTAAATGTAATGATGGTTTTAATGATATGGTCATATACACACTGTGTCCCAACCTGGTGGAATGACCCACATACATTGTAATGTACAAAACTAATACAAGTTCATAAGCCAAATTACGTGGGATACGACTGTATGGCACATACATGTACATACATGCAGTAGGCCACTTCTGGATAAACACAACTCCATTTTGTGCACAAGTCAATGGTGAAACTGGTAAACCCAAAATGGAATTTTTCACTTTTTTTCGTGCACAGCAAAAACTTTACGGATCAGTAAGCATGGACACAGAGCTGTGATACGGTAAAACGAATACGACCTTTCCCCTGACAGTTTGAGGCAGAAGTTTCGTTATTTTTTTTAATACATTTTACTGGTACCCTTCATGATGAAGGTACTGGTGAATTTTTTTTCTTTTTTTAATTCTGTCTTAAACTGCGAGAGGAAAAATCACATTTTCTTTCAATGGATTAAAAGTTAACTCTGTCTCTACATTTACTGATCCATAAAGCTTCTACTTTATTTTTGGGCAAATTGCATAAAAAGTGAAAAGTGTACTATTTGGTTATGTACCAGTTTTCCCATTGACTTGTGCACAAAATCGAGCTGTGTTTATCCAAAAGTGGCCTACATGTATTGCACATGTGCCATACAGTCATACATGTATGTATTTGTAATCCAATTTGGCTTATTGATGATCAAATTTGGCTTATTGATGATCAAATGCTTATTACAGCCAGGGTTTTAGTATTCTCATCAGGACATTTTTTTATACAGAAATTACATTCTCCAGACCTCTGTCCAATTACCTTGAACAAATATTTAACTATTAACAAATCTTCTTTCGATTTCTTCATTTTGCAAATGTTGCTACACGTGTATGTTGACATGTTCAATCTTCATTTTTTGTCTCGAGTACTAAGTACATGTACTAGAGTATGTGGGGACTGATACACTGAGAGAAGTTTACTTCATTTTGTAGTTTTCTGTAGATTACGTATTGTAAAATAGAACTGCCAATTATTTCTGCCATGAAACAAACAAATCTGACGTCATAAGACAAACTCCCCTTTTGTGTCTACATGGATGTACATGTAGCACCGTACCTCCTACATGTACAAATGTATGTCAGATTTGTTTGCTGCCCACAGCGATGACATTTAGACAAAATGGTACCAGCGGGCTAGAGGAATTGATAAAAATAGCTCTCAAAAGTCACTTTTTTGTTATTTCATAGCAGAAACAATTGGCTGTTTTATTTTACAATACGCAATTAATCTAAATAAAACGACAAAATGATGCAGACTTCTCTCAGCAATCAACATTTTTTAATGCATGTGCAGGTCACATTAGTCACAGGCCACTAGGCTTACAAGAATCCTGACACTTACATTGTACAGCATGGCAACTTGTCAGGACACTGCATCATCAGCTTCTATAAGAAATCTTCAATTTCCCATTATGTGACATAGCTTCTCTGATTTTCTATTACTTTTCAAATAATTTAATTACTTTGTTCTTTCTTTACAATATACATGTACCTTGTACATCTACTGTCTGTCTGATTGTGTCCGTCGTCCCTTTGTGTTGTCCTATTTACACATTTATTGGCTGTTTCGGAAACTTTTCCGAAACAGCCCTTGTTTTCGTTAAGATTTTTTTTTTTTTCTTTTTTTTTTTTGGCTGTTTTGGAAACTTTTCCAAAACAGCCCTTGTTTTCGTTAAGATTTTTTTTTTTTTCTTTTTTTTTTTTTTTTGGCTGTTTTGGAAACTTTTCCAAAACAGCCCTTGTTTTCGTTAAGATTTTTTTTTTTTTCTTTTTTTTTTTTTCTTTTTTTTTTTTTTTTTGTGCTTCTTTTTCAGACAAATGCCCATAGCATTTGTACACGTTTTCTTTCTTACTGGCACTTTGGCTACTTTTATGCTGCCGATTGGCTTTAAACTTGGCAGACACTTAGACAAACTGCTCAGAATGTATGCCGTACATTTACGTCATGATGACGTCATCACGTGATTTTTTATGAATTTTTGAAATTTTGAAATCGTAATTTTTTTTTTAATATATCTAGCGAACAAAACAAGATATTTTCAAAATTCTTTTTGTTATAGCTTTGGTATGTCTCAAAGATATGCCCTAAAAAGGAGAAAATGTGTGACGTCATGATGACATCATCAAAAATGTGCTTTTTTAAAACACATATAAGAATAGCTCCGATCGTCATGAAAATTGGTGGGTAGGTAGATACTGGCACTAGGATGCAAAATCCAAAATGACGTCATGATGACGTCATCACGTGATTTGTCATGAATTTTTGAAATTTTGAAAATCGTAACATTCTTTTAAATATATCTGGCAAACAAAACAAGATATTTTCAAAATTCTTTTTGTTATAGCTTTGGTAGGTCTCAAAGATATGCCCTAAAAAGGAAAAAAATGTGTGACGTCAGGATGACATCATCAAAAATGTGCTTTTTTAAAACACATATAAGGATAGGTCCGATCGTCATGAAAATTGGTGGGTAGGTAGATACTGCCACCAGCATGCAGAAGCCGAAGTGACGTCATGATGACGTCATCACGTGATTTTTTATGAATTTTTAAAATTTTGAAATCGTAAAATTCTTTTAAATATATCTGGCAAACAAAACAAGACATTTTCAAAATTCTTTTTGTTACAGCTTTGGTATGTCTCAAAGATATGCCCTAAAACGGAGAAAATGTGTGACGTCATGATGACATCATCAAAAATGTGCTTTTTTATAACACATATAAGGATAGGTCCGATCGTCATGAAAATTGGTGGGTAGGTAGATACTGGCACTAGGATGCAAAATCCAAAGTGACGTCATGATGACGTCATCACGTGATTTGTTATGAATTTTTGAAATTTTGAAAATCGTAACATTCTTTTAAATATATCTGGCAAACAAAACAAGATATTTTCAAAATTCTTTTTGTTATAGCTTTGGTAGGTCTCAAAGATATGCCCTAAAAAGGAAAAAAATGTGTGACGTCATGATGACATCATCCAAAATGTGCTTTTTTAAAACACATATAAGGATAGGTCCGATCGTCATGAAAATTGGTGGGTAGGTAGATACTGGCACTAGGATGCAAAATCCAAAGTGACGTCATGATGACGTCATCACGTGATTTGTTATGAATTTTTGAAATTTTGAAATCATAACATTCTTTTAAATATATCTCGCAAACAAAACAAGATATTTTCAAAATTCTTTTTGATACAGCTTTTGGTATGTCTCAAAGATATGCCCTAAAAGGCGAAAATTGTGTGACGTCATAATGACATCATCAATTTTTTTCTTTTTACGCATGTAAGGGTCGGTCCGATTAAAAAAATGTATACATTGAATTTTTCTCTACCTAATTCAACAATTTCGTGATCGTGGCTCACTCAAGTATTAAGAAATAACAGGCATCTGAAAATTGTGACCAAATTCAATATAACACAAAGGAATTCTGGGAAGGACAGAAACCATGGCTTTCATGTGGCATGCTGTCTATAAAGAGTTGATCTCTAGTCTTTTTTTCAAGTCGTTAGACAAGTCGTAGGCAGACACTTACACCAACTGCTCAGAATGTGCGCCGAACTTTTACGTCATGATGACGTCATCACATGTCACGTGACGTCATCTTAAAGGGGCATTTTTGGAAACCATATATCTACAAAAGTACAAGTCAGATTAAGTTTAAACGTGGTATTTAGTTATGCCAGCATGTGTTAGATTAAAATTTATGTGACGTCATGATGACGTCATCGGCTAATTTTCTATAATTTTTTTCATTTTTGAAAGTTCATTTAAATCACATAATTTTACACAAAAAAACAAAAACAGCCCTGTGTTTGTCCACAAACACTGCACCATACATCTAGTTCTTTTTTTTTTTTTTCTTCTTTTTCAGCCAAATGCCCATAGCATTTGTACACGTTTTCTTTCTTACCGGCACTTTGGCTACTTTTATGTTACCGATTGACTTCAAACTTGGCAGACACTTAGACTAACTGCTCAGAATGTATGCCGAACATTTTCGTCATGATGACGTCATCACGTGATTTTTTATGAATTTTTGAAATTTCAAAATCGTAAAATTCTTTTCAATATATCTAGCGAACAAAACAAGATATTTTCAAAATTCTTTTTGTTATAGCTTTGGTATGTCTCAAAGATATGCACTAAAAGAAAAAAAAATGTGTGATGTCATGATGACGTCATCAAAAATGTGCTTTTTTAAAACACATATAAGGATAGGTCCGATCGTCATGAAAATTGGTGGGTAGGTAGATACTGGCACTAGGATGCAAAATCCAAAATGACGTCATGATGACGTCATCACGTGATTTGTTATGAATTTTTGAAATTTTGAAAATCGTAACATTCTTTTCAATATATCTGGCAAACAAAACAAGATATTTTCAAAATTCTTTTTGTTATAGCTTTGGTAGGTCTCAAAGATATGCCCTAAAAAGGAAAAAAATGTGTGACGTCATGATGACATCATCAAAAATGTCCTTTTTTAAAACACATATAAGGATAGGTCCGATCGTCATGAAAATTGGTGGGTAGGTAGATACTGCCACCAGCATGCAGAAGCCGAAGTGACGTCATGATGACGTCATCACGTGATTTTTTATGAATTTTTGAAATTTTGAAATCGTAAAATTCTTTTAAATATATCTCGCAAACAAAACAAGATATTTTCAAAATTCTTTTTGTTATAGCTTTGGTAGGTCTCAAAGATATGCCCTAAAAAGGAAAAAAATGTGTGACGTCATGATGACATCAAAAATGTGCTGTTTTAAAACACATATAAGGATAGGTCGAATCGTCATGAAAATTGGTGGGTAGGTAGATACTGTCACTAGCATGCAAAATCTGAAATGATGTCATGATGACGTCTTCGGCAATTTTTTTTATGATTTTTGAAATTTTTGAAATTTCATTTTAATCACAAAATTTTACACAAAAAAACAAAACAGCCCTGTGTTTGTCCACAAACACTGTACCATATGTCTAGTTTTTTTTTTTTTTTCTTTTTTTTTTTCTTTTTCAGCCAAATGCCCATAGCATTTGTACACGTTTTCTTTCTTACTGGCACTTTGGCTACTTTTATGATGCCGATTGGCTTTAAACTTGGCAGACACTTAGACTAACTGCTCAGAATGTATGCCGAACATTTACGTCATGATGACGTCATCACGTGATTTTTTATGAATTTTTGAAATTTCAAAATCGTAAAATTCTTTTCAATATATCTAGCGAACAAAACAAGATATTTTCGAAATTCTTTTTGTTATAGCTTTGGTATGTCTCAAAGATATGCCCTAAAAAGCGAAAATTGTGTGACGTCATGATGACGTCATCAAAAATGTTTTTTTTTTTTAACGCATGTAAGGGTCAATCCGATTACAAAAATGTATACATTGAATTTTTCTGTACGTAATTCCAAAATTTCATGATCGTGGCTCACTCAAGTAAGAAATAACAGCCATTTGAAAATTTAGACCAAATTCAATATAACACAAAGGAATTCTGGGAAGGGCAGATAACCATGGCTTAAATGTGCATCCTGTTTATAAAAAGGTTGATTTGTAGTCTTTGTTCAAGTCGCTGAATTTTAAAATTGTGTAAATCGTAACATTCTTTTCAATATATCTAGCGAACAAAACAAGATATTTTCAAAATTATTTTTGTTATAGCTTTGGTATGTCTCAAAGATATGCCCTAAAATGCGAAAATTGTGTGACGTCATGATGACGTCATCAAAAAATTCTTTTTTTCAAGTCGCTAGAATATTGCCCATAGCATTTGTAAACGTTTTCTTTCTTACCGGCCACTTTGGCTAATTTTAAACTTGGCAGACACTTACCCCAACTGCTCACAATGTGTGCCGAACTTTTACGTCATAATGACGTCATCACATGTCACGTGACGTCATCTTAAAGGGGCATTTTTCGAAGCCATATATCTACAAAAGTACAAGTTCGATTAAGTTAAAATGTAATATCTAGGTATCCCAGTAGGTTTATAAATGAAAATTGACATGACGTTATGATGACGTCATCTCATGTGACGTCATCTTAAAGGGGCAGATTTTGAAGGCGCATATCTACAGAAGTACAAGTCCGATTAAGTTTAAAAGTAATATCTAGGTAGCCCAGTAGGTTTATAGATGAAAATTTATGTGACGTTATGATGACGTCATCACATGTTACTACTACAAACAACTTTAATTAATTTCAAAATTACCAAAGAAAACTGGCAGCAGCGCGATTCTTTGACAAACTTAAATTATTGTATTCACATTTCACATCCAAACTAAAAAAACAAAAACGAAACAGCCCTGTGTTTGTCCACAAACACCAACCTCATGCCTCTAGTTTCTCTCGTTTTCCTGTCATGTTTGTGCACACACGCATGTTCTCTTTTTTCGTATCGTCTTTCATATCGTAATTTTGTTCCTGTATTTGTTAGGCATTTCTACATGTAGGCCCAATACAAGCTCAAAATGCCTCCTGAAAATCTGTTTCCATATTGCCAATTATCGACTTATTTCATTAATATTAATGCCTTTGTTATCATCCAGAGCTGAAAGTACAGAAAATAAATGTTTACTTGATCTGAATTGATTTGAATTAGGGCCAATGATTTTCCGTTTTAGTGGAAACCAAACGGAATTAACGGAATTGGCCTCTTTCATTGTGCATTCATTTACATGTATGAAATAATGTCAAATGGAAATGAAACAGATTTTTGTACACTGTTCTAATGGGCGAAACGGAAATGAAGATTTGTCAAAACGGAAAATTGACTTTCGATCCTGAAACGAAAAATCATTGGCTCTATCTAGTATATGTACACTAGACTGTACATGTACTACAACAGAGTCTAGACAGCTTTTACATTAAAACAATGGTCAAATTTCTCTGCAAGAGTGAATGTATCAACAAAGTAGTAGTACTTAGTAGGCCTACGTTGAAGAAATGACATCTACAAAACTGCTGGTACGCTACATATAGATAATGGTTATAAATGATGATATGCTTCTTTCTTGAGACATTGTTGACTGCTTCGGTAGATTTCCAGGATTAGAAAGGTACAATGTACATGGTACTAAATTACATGTACATTTGTATGATCCATGAAAAACAATGATGATTAAGAAATTGTTTCCACCAGCTGGTTTTTCTCCCTAAATGATGAGAAAATCTGAACTCTGTAGACTTTTTCCTACTGGCTTCAAATTTGTATTCTGTTTAATTTCACCATGTGTTTTTTTTTTTGGGGGGGGGGGGGGTTTGTTTGATTTTTGTTTTGTTTTTTTGGCTGTAAATGTACCTGCAGTTGTGTCAATGTTTGCATTATCAACACTTTGTGTGCAATGTTTGTTTGTTTGTTTCTAATACTTAGACTTTTCTTTTGTTCATGAGGTGCAATTAATACTTCCTTTTGGGACTTCTAAAAAATATATTTCCCTTTTTTTGCATTGTTTTTAAGTGCATTTTAACAGTACCTTATTAGCACAAATGTACATGTAAAACAATCCAAAATTCAGCCTTTGGCTGTGAGGACATTACATGTACATGTACATATTTACATGTACATACATAAGTACATGTATGATAGAAAGTACACAGAACAGACTTCACGGAAGCAACTACATATGTACATGTGGTATTTGTGCCTGCCTATTTGCTTTCAGCATATTTAACAATTGACTTCACAGACTATTATCATAATGCACATTTGGCAGATCATGTTACAATTTTGTGTTCCAATCAATCAGGACTCAGACACTGTACAATGCAAGGTCAACTACAATGTACTGCTTAATATGCTGGGATCACAGCTACTTGAAAGCAAAGAATGCTTGGCATCAAAACCAGGGGAATAGAATCCTACCAATATCAAGGATGTTGTGGGTCTCAGAAAATGACAGCCCTTTTTGCATATATGTTCATGTACATTGTACTGTACATGGTATGGTACAGTGTACAAAACATGGTATGGTACAGTGTACAAAACATGGTATGGTACAGTGTACAAAACATGGTATGGTACAGTGTACAAAACATGTGTAAACATGTCCAAACAAACATGAACACGTGTATGTACACATAATATATGCCCACATTTATTGTGTGCAAATGTTTTCCTAGTTTCCAACTGCCACACAGTGTGTCATGTATGAACATGCATTGTAAACTTGTACATTGTAAATTTGGTAATTTTTAGGGCAAGGCCACTTTGGCCTTGAATAAAGCAAAATTATGGAGGGCACCAAGGCCAGTAAGTAGGGCACCAAGGCCAAATTATATCTGCAGAAAGGGCACGGAGGGCGCGGCACTGTTGATTTTTTTCCGTTCAAAACGTATTTAACTAAGAGTAAGAGTAAGACTATGAGGCCAAAAACATACTGCTTCCGATCACATGGGTATTCAATTATATGTGAATTTTAGCCTAAACTATTTCCGTTTACGCTACGAAAGCTATAACAAAAAATTGCCAAAAACAATTATCAAAACTTGCCTTAATTAATGTCGATAATTCTTAAAAATCATGGAGAATTTAGGTCGTACACATCACTATGCACAACGCTAACCATAACGCTAACCACGATGGGAAACTGGCCAACACTGTCCGTTTATCCATGGAGAAATAAATTTCTCCATGGTTTATCGTACGGTGGTAAGCGTGCGTGATGCACTTTGTGTGGCGGGCGATAAACCTCGTGTTGCGGCAGGAAATGTCGGGGAAACACGCTGCGGTGTACGAGCGGTACAACCTCGAAATAAATTCATGAACACGGAAAATGCATACACAGACAAAATAGATCAAGTTCTGTGAATCAACGTGCAGAAATCTTCTTTCTCTATCGATTTTTTGGGCCTAATTATTCATCGAAACTTTTGACAATCGGAACACCGCGTGTTGTGACCAAAGTTCATGAAGTTACTGTACGTATGTAGCGCGCCGAAGGCGTGCTTCATAGCGCCGCCTACAGGGCGCGTTTCCTCGTACACGAACATCGATGCGTATTGTGAGGCGCACACGTGCAAGTACTGAGAAAAAGAAAGTCAGTTGACTGCACGTAAATGTTGCCGTACATGTACATACTCCTGCTGCTTTGTGTGTACGTACGAATACACACATATATTCTTGCGGTGGGGGTGTTGATGCTTGAAGTATCGGCATACTCCGAAACTGGACCAGATTAATAGTTTGTGTGCATGTGTAGGCCCTACTGTGATTCTGTACGCGCGATCGCCAACGTGTTGTGCAGCGATATTTTATGAAGGGCTAGCTGGCATGACATCGAAAAAACAAATGATATGAAGGATTGTAGTGGCTGTGTTTTTGCAAAAAGGGCACGACGGCCAAGGTAAATTTGGGACAAGGCAAAACTGGCCGTGAAGACGGAGATTTTGTGTGGGGCACCTCGGCCAGTAAGAAGGCAACGACGGCACTGGCCGTCGTGGCCGTCGTTCATTTCAAGCCCTGTAAATTGCAAATTTATTTAACAATGCCTTCATGTCATTCCACTATTCCTGCCTCTTTAGTGCTGAATGTTGGTCTTTTGGTCTCTTTCCTTTGTATACATGTGAAAAACCCTGAATAAATAGAAACACAAGCCAAGCCCAGTACACGTACACGTAAGCTTGCCATTCATTTTCATTTGCTCAATCCTTTGAGAATACTCGGCAATGCCAGCATCAAATGTACTGCCCATGGAAACACGGCTATGAAGCACAAAAATATTTGTCCTGAGGAAACTGAATTATCGTTGGGCCACAAATATTTCAACATTTCAACAAGTACATAAATTTGTAATAGATACATTGTATATGTATAAGAAACAGTGATGTCAATACATGTAGCTTTTTCCCTCGTTCTGTATCTCTATGGAATTCTTTGCCTGGTGCATGTTTCCCTTCATCTTATGATCATTCCTGCTTCAAGAGGAATATTAATTCCTAACTCTTGTATCCGATTCCTTTTTACTTTTGTACATGGCCTACATGTACATTGTAAATTAGCTCTGTACCTCGAGTGGCTTTAAGCCTTGTTTGGGGCGAATTTGCATTCAAAAAAATGTGGGCAGATTATTTTGTCCAATGTCTCATTCAAAAGGGAATAAGTTTTGTATTATATACACATGTGCATGTAGCAATTTAAATAAAACATTTTTTTGGGTTGTTTGTACCATGTATGCGTATGGTCCGTTTAAGTGAATGCTACATTGTATGTGGGGTAGATTTTGTATTACACATCAAAAATGTGTGTATTGTACATGAAGTACGTGTACTCGACACAGCACAGAATTATACGGAAACGCATTAATAAGAGAAGTCCTCAAGAGGTCAAAACTCTAAATGCCAATAGTGAAACTGACGGCATTATTTCAATTTTAATGTCAAGTGTGTGCCCAAGTGTTAATACACACTGGAATATTGCAGTGTTGTTTGTATTCTGGTCAAAGTATAAAATACGCTGTACAGTTAACCCCTTGCGTACGGATGACGCCATATGGCATCCACAAAAAAAGGGCCACCAGGCCGGATGACGCCATTTGCCGCCGTTTGTGCAGTTTCAATCCATTGTTGGATTATTGTGTATATCATGCTTGACTGCACAAACACGTTGTAGCGGTTCGCTTGGCTGCCAGAACTGCTGCGACACCCCGACGTCTCCCGTAAAAAAAAAAAAACTGAAGGGGTTAATTTCATTACAATACAAGTGTGGCCTAAATACATGCATGCACAACTTGTACAAAATACATTGTACATGTATTGAGGGATTTATCTGGATGTATGGACCTTCATATATTATTGTTAGACATCACTGTAAACATTTTAGACCTGGCACTACAAAATCAATGGAAAGTCGCACAAGTTGAAAACTGATCAGATGAAAAACCCTTGAAGATTTTGCAGGATCCATGCAGTGGTCCCCATTAGAGGATTTTGGAGGATTCAGGTTACATGTATATGCAACTTTAACACTTTGAAATCAGAGGAAATTGGAGGATTCAGGTTACATGGAGGAAAAAAACATGTAATGTACATGTAGGGAGTTTATTAGCACCTTCAAAATATCATTTATTAACCAAAGAGATGAGAAATGTTTAAACATTTAATTCCTCGAGAGAAAAGAAAATGTAATAAGGGGAAGAACATTTACTGCTCTGTACCAACTGTTGTCACCTTATAAATCAGAGGCTACCAACCTAGCGACCGTGCCTCATCCTACATACTGACACAGCCAAATTGTGGACCGCGAGACCTAATCTAATTGAAGATTCTTTTACTTGGTGACAAAAATCAATCACGCTCTCCCCTACGTATAATCTGCAATCGACGTAAGGCCGCATGCATCTTCAGTGTACAACATACCGGTACCCCGTATCACACACCGGTGTCCCATATCACACATGTGGGCTAAACTGTCCGGCTGCCGACATGAAATGCGATACTGCAAAGGCCCGTGGGAAAGACACCTAATTATTTCATTACCTGTGGGTTTGGATATATTCTGTAGTGTTTTGGAATGATTTATTCATCAGCTTGGGAAGGGATGATTCACAGAATACAGGAAGTTACACCTTTTTCGATATTCATTTCAGTTCAAATGTACACATACATGTAATGTACGAAACCGGTAATGAATACATTGTACATACAGTTTACAAAAGGAAATTTGTTTTTGACTGATGTCAGACTGTATCTACTATATGCACATTAAGAAACAAGAAAAATAAAACAAAACATTGTAAAATAAGACATGTACATGTACTGTACAGCAAGTTTGCATGATGGACATGCAAAAAGTATGGAAGGTTTGTGGTAAAATGTTATCTCTCTTGAGTTGTATTATCAATGCAGGTGTGCACAAGTTGGTCATACACGTAATGTATGTTTGTACACATGTACGTGCACTGTATATATCTCCGAGGACAAGAGAAGAAAGGAAACACAAAGAAACCTTTCAGTCCTCGAACGTAGAGTCTTTTGTTGAAATCGGTCCTCGAACATAAGGATACGTGCTTAGTCTATGGGGGTTGGTTATATTAAAGGAACAATAGGAAACACAAAGCATTGTCCTCGGACGTATTGGGGAAGTACGACTACATGTACATGTACATGTAGTAAAAAGCAAAATCCAACACAGACATTTTTCAAAGCTCAAATTCTTAAATAGTTCACCAATATTTTAAAAAACTTTTGGAAATATGCATGAATTTGTAAATTGTGAAGATCTTGGCAGTTAGCCTTTTCATTAGAAATACACATGTATTGTACATGTACATGTACACATGTTCAATATGCAGGGCTAAAAATATTCCTAGGCTGCTGGAGCGAGTCCAATGTCAGTCTTGACCAAACAAGTCCGGTGGTCAAGTATTTTTTTTCCTATATGTTGCCGACTCTAATTCCTAAAATTCAAAAAATATCTGAAATGGCAATTTTTAGCTACAAGGCGGAGGGTTCTATACATGTAGAGGGGTTTGTTTGCCCAAAACCCTTGCCCAAAATCCTTCCCCAATATAAGAAGGGGAAAATTCAAATTGTATCCGTGACTCTGACTGGTTCCTGTCCAGGCTACATGTATCTATCCATGTTACATACACGTAATGATGAATGTGCCTGTTCCTAACTTTTGTCGGGAAAATAAAAGTTTCTCAAAAGATCACTAGGGCAAAAAAGAATTTCTGCATTTTTGCGCGTGTGCTTAAACCTTGACTAAATCATCCCTTGGTGCTGGCGACAGCGGGAATCTATTATGATGATAATGAGCAGTTTCTTGCTTTAATTAGACCACCTCTGTACATACTTTGTTTGTAACGCCAAAATCAGTCGTCCAGGCAACCGAATAAGCAAATATTCAATCAAATGGAAGGTCGAAGATTAGAGTATTCAATTAATCGTGTACGTGTACTTGTACATGTACATCATTTTCAAAAGACAGCAAGGGTTTCCGGGAATCCAATTGTCTTTCAGACAAAGATACAATGTATGTTCACTGTAATTTACAAAGCCCACAAGGATAAACATGAGATAGTTTGCACTTTGTTCTCATTATTGGCACACCCTTTTTATTTACCAAACCATAAAAACAATTGAAGTCGTTCTACATGTAATTGTTGGCTTTCCAAGTGCAAGATTTAAGAGACATGTGTGCATGCCTATGTACTTGCTGACTAAAACAGCACATTTTGGCATATGATGCGCGATATGGGGCAGAGCGAACCCCCCTCTTTTGTGTTGGTCATTGTGTTCCCGGAATCTCAGGAATTCTGTTCAGAAGCCTAGGGGGGATGTGTTAGGTAACAATAGTCTGGATAGTGTATAGGGTATAGGGACAAAAGGGGGGGTACTGCCCCATATCGTGCTGGGTATACATTTTGGTTGGGTTCCAACTACAATTCATTTATATTTTATAGAGGAAGGAGGGGTTCCTAATGACCTGCATGTACGTGTACTGTATCCCTGTTTGCAAGTTCACAGGCAACTTTGCCCACATGCAGTATACATGTACATGTAAGTACACCTAACATTTTAATTTTTAACCCTAACCCCTTAGGGTGCATGCAAAATCATACTATGGGACTGTTAGGGTTAATAAAATGAACTTTTTCTTTTCGGGTAAGGGATCAATAAATTTCTGTAACGATTAATTTAAATCTCTCCCTTTTGTGTTCACCAAAGCCTTCTGCAGTACGCAGCCAATATGATGAAACAAACATACGTACCTTGTCATATCTGGACACAATGTCAGCCCGTTCCCTGTTGGAACGCTCCACAGCTGCCCTATCTTGCATTTCAGCTATCAAATAAAACAAAAATCAAGTAACTTTAAAAAATGCACACAGATAAGACAGGTACCGTACAATGTACATGTATGAAACAGGTCGAGTTAAAAAAAAAACCAATGTATATTTCACATATTTGCAATAGTAATCAAATCCCTCACATGCCTCAATTTCTGTAGTAAAATGAAGCTTATGAGTTAGGATTTCACGATTATTCACTGAAAGATGTTGTGTCTTCTGTCCATGCTTTGTGGAGATGGCACACGAAAAATAAGTTTTTGAAATTCAGATGCTAACTTGTTACAATTAGATTTTCAAAGTGAACAAAGAAACTGGCAGGAGCGGGATTCGAACCTGCGACCTCCGGGTTACCGTACTGGCGCTCTGCCAACTGAGCTATCTTGCCCAACATGTACATGTACATGTACGTGTATGTTGGCGGTCTCCCAAATTGTCAGTATCTTTGTTCGGGTGGGCGCTTGTGGATTGTTTGACGAATTGTTACAATTAGATAAGTTATGAGATTTCAAATTAGACATTCCATACAAAAATTGGATTTTGATAAGCAATAGACTAATAAGTTTCATGATAATGTACATACATGTACTGTATGTATAAGGTACATCTTCACACACGGCACATCATAAAACAAATTCTGAAAATACCACAGAGTACAGAGCGACATAAGCCCTTTTTTGTTCAAAACTATATTCCATAATTCGATAGTAGTGCGAAATACATCAAATGTAAATTTTCAGTACGGAGTACGGACACAGTGGGTTTAAAAATGACTGTCGCAAAATATTGTTCAAAATAACAGGGAAAACAAAAACATGGCTGAGGTTTTTTTATGCATACATCACCCTTTACTGCAAATACACACGTCAGGTATTATGGATGCTATATCAATCAAATCTCGGCTCAAGTTCATTGCTATAAATGCACTGTACACACATACAAGCAACCAGTGCGTTTGCTGCAATTTACGTGTAATGTATACACATTGTATGATACATTGTATGATACATTGTATGTACAGCGTAAAATCAAACAATGTACCCTGTAGGAATTCTGCATGACCCACTTACATGTACTTCTATCATCCGCGATTAATACCATCACATCATTGTTTTTCCCCCAATGGCCAAAACAAAGAAAAGAACAATCAGTACGTGTCCATGATGTTAGTGTGGCTATTTAAAAGAATCTGACTTCATTTCCTGATAAGCAAAGTATTATTAAAACCCTAACCCTCCAGGGTGTGTGGAAATTCGTATTGATATTGATGGATTCAGCAGGGGTAGGGTCAACTAATTAATGGTTCATAAACTGTCTGAGCTGACATGTACATGAACATGAGCAAGAAAATACAAAGGAATCTTTCTTGTCCTTGGGAGTCGGTCTTTTGTTAAAATCGGTCCTCGGACGTAAAAATACCAGAGTTGGAGTCGAGTCCCTGCAAGTCCTTTTACAAGTACTTTCACAAGCCCAGTCAGAAGTCCTTTCATAAAGCCGGTCACAAGTACATGTAACTGGATGAACAATGACAAAGGAATGCCTTTGTAAAAGCTCATTTGCATAGCTTGTGATTAGGATTAGGACTTGAGGGCTTGTGATGGACTTGCAGGGACTTGCAGGGACTTGTGATGGACTCCACCACATCTCTGAAAAATACGTGCTCAGTTTATGTGAGTTTTTTTTAAGTAAAGGAACAATAGGAACACAAAGCATTGTCCTCAGTTGTGGGGGGAAAATATAAATTTGAGGCTTGATAAAATGTATGTAATGTATAGTTACCAATGTAAATATATTAAGTGTATGATATGTACAAATGTACACTGCCACAAGTACATACATGTATGTAAAAATGTAAACGTATATGTTATGATGTGTAATGTGTTGTACATCATGTCGGTCAAGTTACATGCAAGGGTTTGTGCATGTATCACGATTCACATAGTGGCACTGTACGTACATGTACATTGTGCATAATGTACCTTGTGCATACATTATGTAAATGAACAATACAATATGAACTATCCCAATGGTACATGTAGTTTAATTACACATTTGCATTTGACTGTGTGCTTGTACTGTAAACACATGTAGCATGTAGCAATTCTTTACTGCATCATGGCCATGGATAGATGTTTGTATTTGAGTCATACTCTGATCCTCTGTGATTGTCATACCCGGTAGTGCAAATAAGCGGATCACTAGTGTACAGTGTATACATGTGTACACACATACGCTGAATCATGAAGATTAGGAGTTTGTGAATTTGTATTAGGGCTGTCCCGAATATACCGAATATTCGATATTCGATCGTCAAGCGAATATTCGAATACCATTTTGCCAGTTCGAATATTCAAAAAGATATACATGTATGCACATACAGATACGACTCTGATACTATTTTAATAGAAAAGTTACGGCGCTTAGCAGTGTCAAATGCCGCATTTTTGTCAATTTGATCATAACTTTTAGTGGACGGAGGTTAATTGTTTCCGTCTGTAAAACCCTTGATACAACAGGCGCATGCAAACAAAGTGCTGTTTGAACGGTCCGTAATATCAATCGCCATACGTAAAACACCGGCGTGCTTTTACGTGCAATGTTTTTTTTACCGGTGCGGCATGCACTGAAAAACTTGATCGGCGAGTAATGAATATTTGAATATATATTCGGTCAAACCCAGTTTCGAATATTCGAATACTAAATTATTTGAACATGAACAGTCCTAATTTGTATACATTATCCTACATTTTGAGTACTCTGGTACCACATTCTACATACGTGTACGTGTTCATGTATACCAAATTAAATTTTAGTTGTCCCTTATTAGCAGAGTCGAGTCCCTACAAGTACATTGTACTTTCACAAGTCCAGTCAGAAGTCCTTTCATAAAGCCAGTCACAAGTAACTAGATGAACAATGACAAAGAAATGCCTTTGTCAAAGCTCATTTGAATAGCTTGTGATTGGGATTAGGACTGGAGGGCTTGTGATGGACTTGCAGGGACTTGTTATGGACTTGACTACATCGCTGCTTATTAGTAAATATCATTTCCACAATTTGTAAAGTTCAGCAAAAGCCCAAGGCTGCCCATAAGGTTTGCAGCTGGCAGGTATAATGTACATGTGTGTATGAAGACTTCAGGCGCAAAAGCCGCTAAACGCCACGAAAAATTTAAAAAACAATATCAAGTGAAAGCTCTCAGTTCCTAGTATACAATAATCAAATTTTTGTTGCCGTTTAGTGGCTTTTGCGCCTGAAGTCTTCGTATGTACATGTGTAGGCGCCAGACATAAAAATCATTGTTTTCCTTTTATTAAAATTGGCCCTACATGTAAATATTGTAAATTAGCATACTTGCACTATACATTATGGACATATAATGTACGCACTGTACCATGCCAAACAATATGCATGTAGTGTGAGGCACTGTACATTTTTAGTGACTTTTTGAAGTTGATTTTGAAATGACTTAAAATTTTGTTTCTTATAGCTGTTAATTTGATTGGTTTATTGTATTAATTTGTTGACCTTTTTCTTTTCTAAACTATCACTCTCTACACATTTGGATACACTTAATTAAAACAAAACCAAAGTGCCTTTTTTATGTCGAGTCTGTTAACTCACATTGGCAATGATTCTTTCTTTCCTGGAAAATAGCAAAGTGAAACTATAGGCTACTACATGTATGTTCATACATTTAAAAAGCTTTCGCAGGGACAGACTTTAACCTTCCTTTCTCATACCATAAACACTGCATGAAACTGGTTGCTTTACGCTATCAGTGGCAAATATAAAATTACTAATAAATATTACACTCGTGTACATTGTGTAAAGCAATTAGGAATTTTTGAAGTTACATGTATAGTTTGACAAATGTGTACATTTTGAATTCAATTTAAAAACAAATTGCTTTATAGAGCTGGATTTTTTTTTTTTTTGCCTTTTTTTTTTAAAATAAGATGCAAAATAAACAATGAAATGCCTCCAAGTCAATCTACTGCCCGTTTTGAATAAGCCAGTATTCGGTATTTCAACTGCACATGTGCACAATGACATTTTATCCCGAATGACCCGGTCGACCTTACGCGCGCGTGTGAACACAAAAAGTGATCGCACTGCAATTTTATCCCGAATAACTTTGACCTTTGAGATACCGAACTGGCTTTTTGATGTGGTGGACCCAACTGTCAGCGATCTTGGGGGGGGGAGGGGGGGGGAAGGGGGTGGGGGCAGCCATCTTGGAAAATAATTCCTGGCAGGATTTTTGGGTTTTAATAATTTTGCCTATATTTGTTTTATGTATTGAATACACAGAAGAAAGTTACATGTAGAAACAATACTTACACATGTTGGTTATGTTTGTAACCTCCAACTACGAGTAAAACAAGTCCTCATAACGGGAAAATAGTCAGATATTGCCTGTAGTACAAAAATCCCACACACTACTTGACCATGGCGTTCTGTGAAGCAACACGTAGATTTGTAGAGCAATGTACGATAGAAAAGCTGGAAAACAATATAAAAGAATGGAGGCTGAGAGTAATACATGTACATTAGGGAAATGTAATAGGAAGTGACCATTACTCATCATCTGCTTTTAAAAGACACACCTTGGGTAAAACATCATTTACATGTACATGTATATTATTTACCTTTCTAAAAATATCTTTCAAGCCCAAACTGGCCAAACACAGCAATTTGAATGTAAATTGCACAGGAATATTACAATAAAATATCCCTTGATATGTACATGTATGGTAAGCCCGTTTCATTTTTTTTTTTTTTTTTTAATATATTCCATTCCAACCGGAGTTGAAAAATCTGTTTCATATTCACTGATTGTGTCGTAGTTCACATCAACTAATGTCCGTCACTTGGATTACCCCAATAATGCTACATGTGTACACTGTATCAAAGGCTGTGTGTCTAAATTACAAGTGTGTTTAGACTGTCAACTTCAAAACAAATTTACAAGACTATAATTATTAATATTATCAACATTGTATTATTCAAATTTAAAAAGTGGCAATTTCTTTATCATTTGGTCAGAGTTCCGTTATATTAGCATCATCTCTGCCAACAGTTCATCTTTCCTGAAGAGTAGAAATATTCCTACAAAAAATTGTCAAAAAAGGAGATATTTTAGGCTCAAAATCGTCTCCACGCGATGCTGACTTCACAAACAAGAAGAGCAATATCTTGTCCGCATGTCTTCAATGTTCATCAACAACAGAGGGCGCAATTTACAGGCGGTCACCACGCGCGCCATGCATGCCGCGAGGTTGATATAATGTACACATGTACAGATGGACTGTTGAGCTGTTGGCAGAGATGTTGCCAAGAATTTTCTTGAAGGTGAACTGTGATTTATAAATACAATGTAGGTAGATTCGTGCAAATTTTAAGTTTCTTCAATTCTTTTAAATATTATATCACTGGAAAGAGTAAAAAATTAGAAATAAAATGAGGGGTCAATGATAGGTTAAACCCTATGCAAAGTTACGGATTTTTGTTGATTTAATTTTTTTGTCATTTGGAGGACAATTTCAGGTAAAAAGTTGTGACCATTAGCTATCAATATTGCTAAATTGCTTAATTGCAAATTTGAGCTTCATTTATTTCTTATCAATTTGTTATAAATATAAAAATAACTTTGATGAGTCATTTAAAATATTAACAATTAACAAATTATTAAACCAATTATTTGCAAATAAATGATCAAAAACTAAATAGAAACAAATTATAAGCCCATCAAGCTGACATCAACCCCCTGATGAAAATGGAATCATCCATCTACACATGTTGGCCATTTTTTTTTTGGACTAAACCACTGTTACAATTTCTTCGAGATGAGTGAGCTTTATGACAACGCAGTGGCTATTGTTACAGCAGCCCTCGTTATGGAACTGCCTGTTTCCCCGACGTAATGGTATTCAACGTCACAATGTTTGCTGTTGGAACCAGACTATCAACCAAATGGTTTTCGGACTTTATTTTCCTTTGTAAAAAAATTCTCCAAAACCACTAAAATCAAAGGGAAGAAAATTAAATCTCTTAAATAAATATAACTATTTGATTAAAAACCTAAAACATTTTTTTTTTTAATCGGACAGCGCGGCAGGGATTTGATCCAGGGTCACCAGCCATCAAAATCCGATGCCTTACCAATCGAGCTACCGATGCGCTCCGGCAGGATGGGCAGTTTTAAATCTGATATACATGTATGTGCGCATTGTATGCCATAACAATTGCATTTGAAAGTCGCGTTACGGCTGCCGTAAAAATAAAAGTTCTAAATGCATGCAAATACTGCATATAATCAACAAAACAAACAAAATACAATTATTGGTTTAGCCTGTTTTATAAAAATCGCATTGAATACCACATTCAACCCGTGCGTGATACACCGATTCTTCAAGTCAAATTGCCGATAGAGGCAATAATTTTTTCTTAATTTGCACCCCGGTTAACTGTTAGTTTCTATCGAGTGACTCAATGTTTTTAGGATAAACACAGTGTAGTGTATCCTTTTATTGACACTAGAACATCGATAGATTACCCCTTATATTAGTATTTAACCCTTTGCGTACGGAAGACGCCATATGGCGTAAAAAAAAAAGTGCCACCAGGCCGGATGACGCCATTTGCTGCTGTTTGTGCAGTTTCAATCCATTGTTGGATTATTGTTTATGTTACGCTTGACTGCACAAACACATTGTAGCGGTTCAATTGGCTGCCAGAACTCCCGCGACACCCCGACGTCTCCCGTAAAAACCCGTACTCAAGGGGTTAAGTTAGACAAGGAATTCATCAAAACATACTTAAATTCTTTTATTTGAACGAAAGGTTTTCTATCATAATGACCAGAAAAACTTTGAAGACTCATCACCGTAACCAGGAAATACTGATTACTCCGCCTATGGGTTTTTCACGTGTACAGTCGGGAGTCAACGAACTATGGGCTGGTCACAGTGCTGACAGAAAATTAGGCATCGCAAATAGCGCCACCAACGGCGGTTCGCGTGAATCTGCCTATTCTAAACCTCAATTTATAGTCCTTCCGTGCAGTTTCGGGTGCTAGGACGCCATATCTTGGCATCCTTCTAGGGCTAGTTTCTTATCAGAATGTTATACATATGCCTTTAGCCATAATGATAGGGTGGTCCATAATATCAATCACTGCACATAAAGTACTAAAACACCAGCGTGCTTTGCATGCAACTTTTTAACGGCGCGGTTACAATGCAGTTGCAGCTGACGTGTGAAAAACTTAATCGGCAAGTAGGCCCTATCGAATATTCGGTCAAACCCAGTTTTGAATAATCAAATACTAAATTATTTGAAAATAAACCGCCCTAGTTAACAAAGGCGATAAGCAGGGTCCAGGTTAAGTCATACTAATCACCGTCAACACAAAAAACACCATCGACACACTGTCAACACACCGTCAACACACCCAAAACACATTATTAACTGTCTGATGCAGTACAAAACCGTAAAGTATGGGTCAACACGAGATTTGGACTTAAACTTGGGAGGTTAAAAGTCTCAAAATGCAATTTGGAAAGATTTTACTTTAATACCCCCCACCAAAATCGGTTAGAAACAGCAAATCTTGGAAAATAACCATCCATTTGTGTTCATAATTGTATAAACACTTGGCACAACCTTTAATTTTGAGAATTTTGTAGGGACATTTTAGTGCAATATAGGGGAAGAAAGTTTGTGTTTTCTGTGTTGGAAGTTCTTGACAGTTGGCACCATGTAGTCACTCCAAAGTGTGCACATACATGTTGATTTCTTCCTCATTTTTTACAGATTTTGCTGAAATAAATCTTGAAGTTGAAATAACAGGTTGTGCCACATGTTTAGACAGTTGTAAGGAGGGTTGGTTATTTTCCAAGATTTTGCTGTTCTTGACCGATTTTGGTGGGGGGTATTAAAGTAAAATCTTTCCTGCAATTTCTTTCTTCAAGAAACCAAACCCGTGCAGCTCCGATATCGGAACCATGCCTCACAGTCACACTCAGCAGGCAGCGCGTGCGAAGGCAAGATGGCGGCCAACGGACGTGCTGCTTAGAGATAATTGTTTGCGTGAAAAAATTCAATTTGCATAAATGAAATGTGACTTTTAACCGACCGAAATTCTAATTTAGCCTATGCATTACATTTCTATGCCTCTTTTGTTAATTTGGAATGTGTTTTGGAGGTGTTGACGGTGTGTTGACGGGTTTTTGCGTGTTGACAGTGATTAGTAATAGTATGACCCTCCAGGTTGGGTCTTACTAATCACCGTCAACACGCACAAACACCGTCAACACCTCCAAAACACATTCTAAATTAACAAAAGAGGCATAGAAATGTAATGCCTAGGCTAAATTGGATTTTCTGTCGCATTTCATTTATGAAAATGGATTTTTTTTTCACGCGAAAAAATTAACTCTAACGTTGTTTAATTTAAGCAGCATGGCCGTTGGCCGCCATCTTGCCTTGGCATGCGCTGCGCGCCCGCGACATGGCTGAGTGAGGCACGGCTGCCGATTTCGGAGCTGCATGGAGCGGTCTGTTTTCTTGAAGAAAGAAATCGCTTTTTCAGACGTTTAACCTCCCATTTCTAAGCTCAAATCTTGTGGGTTGTCGGTCACTTCGCCCAAAAACCACATCGCCCTCAACCACTTCGCCCTCAACCACTTCGCCCAAACCCCACTTCGCCCAAACCCCACTTCGCCCAAACGCCACTTCGCCCAAAAACCACTTTGCCCAATTACTACTTCGCCCAAAAACCACTTCGCCCATAAACCACTTCGCCCAAAAACCACTTCGCCCAAAAAACACTTACCAGTGTATTTATCAGTTCTAACTGAATGTTACTGAGACTTTTTTAAAAAAATGCACCGCCACTGCCCTGGAAGAGTTTTAAGCCTATAGGGCCTATCCGTGTTTTTCGAAAGTACAAAATGACTTTCGCGTTTTTTTTTTTCGCCCTTCCCGCCCGTACGGTAAAGCAGGAATCACGACAATACTGGAATAAGTTAAAACCTAAGTTATTGTATATGCAGATTTAATTTATTTGTGTGGGTACTTGTATGCGTGTAAATATTAATGCCATATATAGTCGTGTTTGTAATATAGGTTTTCCTGGCGGGCAATTTGCCGTTTTCGTTTATTTGGTCATTCAAATTATGGTGCATTCAAGACTGTATTGCGTTCTTAAATTGAGTTTTGTGACATCCTTTTTGTGACCATGCTTTTCTTTTCTTATTAGTAATATGCCTTATATATGGGCAATTATTTTCATCAAGCAGTGGTTTTTGGGCGAAGTGGCGTTTGGGCGAAGGGGTAATTGGGCGAAGTGGTTGAGGGCGAAGTGGTTGAGGGCGATGTGGTTGAGGGCGATGTGGTTTTTGGGCGAAGTGACTCGACTGTAATTTGAGTGTAAAGCATCTCGTGTTGTCCCATACTTTACGGTTTTGTACTGCATTTGTCAGTTAAGAATGTGTTTTGGAGGTGTTTGTGTGTGTTGACGGTGTTTTGACGGTGTGTTGACGGTGTTTTGCGTGTTGACGGTGATTAGTATGACCGGCACAATTGCAGAATACCCCGCCACTCGTATCTCCACCTCTTATCCGGATACGCGGATACGGGGTCATCACTGTTCATTGCCCTCAATAAACTATTCACAATTAGACTGGGCACCCCGTACACATGTATACGCGGATACGGGGTAAACATTAGACTGGGCACACACTCTCTCCCACTCCGTATCACCGTATCCGCGTATCCACCTCCCGGTAGGTGGATTGGACTTGGACCTTTTTTTCAGAGCTTCCCATTCCAATTACGCACGCAAGTCAGATTCCAGCCCCCTCGGAGGATTTTTTTTTAAAGGGAAAATGGCGCCCTCTATCGCCCCGCCACACTCTCTCCCACCCCGTATCACCGTATCCGCGTATCCACCTCCCGGTAGGTGGATTGGACTTAGACCTTTTTTCAGAGCTTCCCATTCGCATTACGAACGCAAGTCAGATTCCAGCCCCCTCGGAGGATTTTTTTTAAAGGGAAAATGGCACCCTCTATCGCCCCGCCACACTACATCCCACCCCGTATCACCGTATCCGCGTATCCACCTCCCGGTAGGTGGATTGGACTTAGACCTTTTTTCAGAGCTTCCCATTCCAATTACGCACGCAAGTCAGATTCCAGCCCCCTCGGAGGATTTTTTTTTTTAAGGGAAAATGGCGCCCTCTATCGCCCCGCCACACTCTCTCCCACCCCGTATCACCGTATCCGCGTATCCACCTCCCGGTAGGTGGATTGGACTTAGACCTTTTTTCAGAGCTTCCCATTCGCATTACGAACGCAAGTCAGATTCCAGCCCCCTCGGAGGATTTCTTTTAAAGGAAAAATGGCGCCCTCTATCGCCCCGCCACACTACATCCCACCCCGTATCACCGTATCCGCGTATCCACCTCCCGGTAGGTGGATTGGACTTAGACCTTTTTTCAGAGCTTCCCATTCCAATTACGCAGAGGTTATCCGCGTATACACCTCCGGGCCGCGGACATACATTGGACTTAAAAAATTGCCCCCTTCGCCTTGTCAGACTCCATCCCATCCCGTATCCGCGTATCCGCGTTTTTTAGGGGGTTCTTCCCGGTGGCGGGGTATTCTGCAATTACTCCGTATGACCGTCCAGTTAATACTTGGACTACACAGAAGGGACTGCACATACGGCTTAAGTTATACGCACACAAAATCAAATCAATTCCATTCGCCATTTTCCTGTGTTCTACATTCTAGCTACTTCAATGCGATCCACTTTACACTCAATGATGAACATGGCACTTCAGCAGACATAAAAAATAGCCTTTGACATGTACTATAGGCCTAACTCGAGTAATATAAAACAAGATTATCGATTAAGAATATGACGGACGAACGAACGTAACGTGCAGATTTATAATTTTAGGCCTGTCAAAAAATCCATCAATTTAATGACCTCTATCACTATCATCAGTATATGCTCTACAATTATCGGCAACAAACGACGCAAATCAATCAAAGCTTTCATGCTAATCATTCCAGAAATAGGAACAAAGATGTTCTAAGTTACGGAAGGTAAAAAATCTTACTTTTTTTTCAATGAATGCCGCCCAACCTTTCTCTTGACATGTCAAGTATTGTCCGCCATCTTGAACATTTTCCTGGTGCGGTCACGTGACGTCAATAAATGATTTGACCTTATGAGGGCGCTACAACAACCTTTGCAAAAAAGGGAGCTGGGCGCGGCCCGGGGGGGGGGGGGGGGGGGGGCCGGAGGCCGCGCCGGTAGCACAAGCTTACAAAAGAGAAGGCAAAAAGTTGGGGAGAGAGAAACAAAGGACAAGCTTGTGATAACAGCAGCCATGTACTTAAAAAACAACAAACACACCCATGTTTTTTTGCCATATGAAGCGCGATATGGGGGAAAAGGGACCCCCCTCTTTTGTGTTGGTCATTGTATTCCCGGAATCTCAAGAATTCTATTCAGAAATCTAGGGGGATGTGTTAGATAACAATAATCTGGAGTGTGCTTAGGGTATAGGGATAAAAGGGGGAGTACCCTTTTCCCCCATATCGTGCAGGGTATCTTTTTTGCTGCCATCACCTAGTGTCCAATGCTGCTCACCTGCGTAGAAGTCTTTTTGGTGTTCAAGCTCCAAGATAGATCTCCCGGCATATTATATCTTCTTCGGAATAGATACGATTTGAAGCTTTGCATGGTCCAGGGGCGGATCTAGGTTTTAACTAAGGGGGGGGGGGGGGGGGGGGGGGGGTTTACCTGAGGTGATTGGCCTACACACCCCAGCGTGCCGAATTTTCGACACCCGACACTGGTTATTTTTTTTTTTTTTCTCAGCCCAAGGGAGGAGTTTAAACCCCTAACCCCCCCCCCCCCCCCCCCCCCGTAGATCCGCCACTGATATTGGTGGGTGCGATATGACAGAGACTGGGATTGCGGGTAACACCATGTGAAATAAATCTCTTCTATTTAGGAAGAAGTGTGATTCTGAAAAGGACACCGGGGTGAGTGTGTAACTCGACGTTTCGGACAGTGTGCTCTGTCCGTCCTCAAAATACCCATGAATTTCCCTGTAACAAAACATCACCAATGTACCCTACTCTTAGTCTATTGGTCTATTTTGTAGGCTGCACTACACATACACGAGTATGCACTTCCTACCTCCATGAATTAACATACCATGTTGGTAAAGCATTTATTATTTGTTAGTTCGGTTTATACTCCACTTGAATTTGAAAGTGAAGTGAATTGTTAGGATTATGGTAAATGTCACAATGACAGAACAGTTGATGCCGTTGTTGCGTGAAATTTAGTCACCATGAAATACGGTACTGGTAGTATTTTCACACATGCCTAACTAAGTGATCGATGAAACGATACTTAGGAGAGTGGCCGGTCACGTGAGAGGGTTTAGCCAATAACAGGGGGAAAGGGAAAGAGTTCCATATCCGGCCATCACCTAGACCTCGTGCACAAAGTCTATGGGCCATGACAGAAAAAGTCTTCAAAGAATAAGTGAAATGTTTTCCCTCCTAAATTCGTGTTTCTTCATCAGATTTACACTTTTTGGTAGTTTTTAAGTCATATTAAGGGAAAATAAGTAATGGCCGGATATGGAACTTTTTCCGGGAAAAGGAGTCAGATATTCACACGACACCGTCGTGAAAGTTGCTTAGCTTTTGCATGTGTGCCGAGACAACTCGGAATGATCCACACCAAGATATCCTGAGATGTTAGTGTGTACTTACATGCAGGATGGGCCAATTTCATGTAACTGCTGCGCACAAAAACAAGTAACCACCCAAAATCGCACGTGATGTATACCATATGTGACCGAATCTCTTCTGATTTTTGCTCACAACAATGTACTATATTCTGTGCAGACCATGAAATGGGGCCCAACTGTATGCAAATATCCATCAATTTCCCCTGCAATTGTTACATTCCCCCTTCCTTCCCCCACCCCTACAATGTGTTACCCAACAAAATAAAAACAATACAAGTGCAACCAAAATAAACAACAGGGTTCCAACACCATAGTTTGTACATTATCAAATTTATTAATAACATTTGTAAATCAAAGGAAAACCCCACCTAATAGTCACATGAATCACAATCAGGTAAACCTATAGCTCCCAGCCTTGCACCATCCACGAGATACTCTTTGAATCTCACATTTACAAGGATTCCAATTGGCCTGGCTACGGTTTTCACAAGGCATCAGATGCTCCACGCAGCTCATAATACAAATTATATCACAACCAACAAAATTTACACCAGCAGCAGTTACCAAACCAAGCCTGAAAAAAAGTGACGAACAGAGGACTTGGACTTGTCTGCAACTTGTCTGCAATCTTTTTTTCATTTTATATAAGTCTAAGTAACAACCATAAAAATCTGTTTAGTATTTCATCTTTCTAAAAAAAAAAATCTGTCAGGATTCGATTTTCATGATGACCAAATTTAATTATTTAATGTAATTTTTTCTAAGGCTAAAGGGACTTGGTGCAAGGGTGGCAAGGGTGGGGGCGGGGTTGGAGTGGAGTTTAGGGGAGGTTTTAAAACACATCCATTGTACTCGAGGTAAAAAGTATATACACGACAGCATCAATCAAGTAAAACCCAATAAATATGTTGTCACTTACGAAGTTGTTTCTGTGTTAACAGAAGCACCGTGTAAAACCACCTTAAAAAAGGGAAAAAGTGTGGGATCTTGCACAACGGGGAAGCCATGAGAGTTCTAATCTGTTGAGTAAAAACAGCTCATGCTATGCCAAATTGCTTACTTTTATCAGGTCTCCACTCAAATACACTGACAATTCCTCCCTCCCCCGTTATCATAAGAACCCCCGACTCTTTTTAAATCAAAAGAATTCATTTTACAAAGTGACTTACAACAAACTTCTCAGACCATGTTTATATTCATGTCTTCATGCAAAGTCTCAAACAATGCCGACATTATGCTTAAATACGAGTACTTTACAAAACACAGGTTCTTGTCGACTTTGGAATTCTTCATGGTCACTCTGCAGTACTCACATACATGTAGTATCTAAAATTGTTTTTGTTTTTTTAAATATAATCACACACACATAACTTAAAAACCTGTACGACAGCAGGTCTACTACCGTCCATTACATTAGCATGTGCCTGGCAGAAACATGCAAGCATGTCAAGTGTAACAACCCTTTTGTCTTTCTGTCGGGAAGCAAACAATATCACTGTGTTTTCACCCAACCTTTTAGAAATTCAAATGCAGGAAACCCTCGTGCAGAATGTCAGACAAAAGTCTTACTGCTGGCTGTTTCTTTGTACACTATCCATGTGAAACTTGAAACGTGGAAAACCGAGTTGAGGCTACACACACTATGAACAAGTGACAATGGATTTAGTGCCAAGTAACAATGGATGTTCATTGTTAGTGCAGTTTTTCTTTTGTTAGATGTTCATAGTGACAGTGCCACCCTATCTTGGATGAGAAAATTCACGACTTTGAAAAACATGTTTCAACAAATATACATGAACAAAATAAAAGTGGAGAGTTATTGCAACGGGCTTTTTTGTTACTTTTCGAGTATCCCAAAGAATAATATAGTAATTGCAATAATAATGTGAAAATGCATTCTTCAAAAGTTGTCTCAGGTTTTTCGTGTTCATGTTCCAAGGACAATACTGTAATGGGTTTATTAAACTACATAGTCCATTTTCAAGTTCTTTATACACAAAGTACCAGGCCAGGAGATCCGTATCTGTTATTTAACAGGGTTTGTACAAGCACATAATTACACAATTTTTTTTCTTCTAATACTAGGGCCTTTCTTGTGAAAAACAACAATGCTACATGCAGATTTTAAATAATGGATCAATTACAGCCAGTGAAGTGAAAGTACGCAGGGGAGAACTGTATTTGGGCAACCTAATAAAAAAAATTTAAAAAGTGTCGACCTTTCTTTTATGACAGGAAATTGTTGGAATTGCGAAACAATGGGATGACTAAATATGGAACTTGCCGTTCGATCGGTCTAAACTTAATGCTGTCAAAATCCTCCTCTAGGGTGTGTGGAAAATCATATTAAAATTGGAGGATTCAGGACTGTTAGGGTTAAAGTAATCTTATCACTGGCTGCTGATGGAGCAAGGATTATCCCAGCTCAAATCAAGGATTTAAAAACAGAAAAAAAAGACATGATTTCATTACAAGATTGGAGCTTTATCGGGCATCCTTTACAAACACAAGCAATTACTATAAGTTATCAATGAATAAACCACACATCAGCAACATGGCAGTGGGTGGGTAAAGAAACCTAAGACAATCTGCTGCCCCCAAACAATACAGTGACTCAATCCTACAAAATGAGTCTTGTGGCCTTGCTGATTTTATAGGCAGGCCGAAAGAGAAAGCTCCTCATTTTGAAATACATCGACATTTAGTGGGTGAAACCCATGACAGTGCCCATTGGTTTTACATTGTTTACGTAAGTTATGTTCACGGGCCTGTAACTCAGAATTAAGTAGCTCTGGCAATAGACCACCGCTGGACATCTTGACCAATCACGGCCGTGCATGCCACATGTCCGTCAATTATGCCTGGCCTTTGACTGACCATGATCATGGCCGTCATTGGTCAATATCTCAAGGGGCGTTGCTTAGCGGACTTTTCTCGTTTGGTTGGGTTGGGTCACAACGGGTTTGAATCGACGACTTCTGCTGACTTCTTTGCTAGCTCATGAACTGTGGATACTATCTGCTTTACACAGTGGACCTCAAGATCCCACATACACGTGGGTCATTCCATAATTAGGGGTCCAAAAGTATGACTTTTTGGTGTCCCCGTCACATAGTGATATGTATAGAATTTTACAATTCAGACACATTCTTTAATGCCTTCTAGAGTGATTGTGTAAAGCAAAATACCTGCCAAACAAGTAAAAAATAGTGTGAAGTCAATTTAATGATACTTGATGGAAATGACACAGGTCAGGTGTAACAGGGACACCAAAAAAGTCACTTTTGGACCTGAAGGTGTGTGATTAATATCATGGGGCATCACAGGTATGGGACTGAAGGGTTTAACCAAGTAGTTTAATATCAAGTGTGTACTTAAAATTGTACTCTATGTATCGTATCACTTCTCACATGTGCTTCACTGCTGGTTAACAACATTCTACAGCATTCCCAAACCACAAGCTGCTGCGATGCCAACTTGTAACATGAAGCAGTTTCCGCAATGCAGCAATGGCCAACTCACTGTCAATGTTGTAATGGCTTCAGATGCCTCCGCAGAAAAAAACGTGATGAAGGTTTCTCTCCTTATTGTTCAGTGCACTTGTCACTTGTACAGTCATCTCTGCAAAGTTTTCCACAAAAGTCTGTGTGGCAGAGTTCTCTGGGGCATGTGTGTGCCCATAGTACCGTCGTTGTGGATTCGCGGGCTTGGAGTGGACGGGAACGTTCATCGGCGTCCGAGCCAGTACATGAAGCCTGCCGTTGCTGCTACTGCAAGGCTCATGGCCAGGAATAACCTGAAACCTTCGGAATTCTCAAGCTGGTAGTTGAGGGCCGCACGCTGTTCAGAGAGACAAGGAAATAAAGATTAAGTGCGAACAATCATTCAACTTTAACCCTAACAGTCCTGAATCCTCCAATTTCAATATGATTTTTGACACCACCTACTGAATTAGGGTTAATCAAAGAAGATGCACAGTTATGAAGTCCTACAAATGAAAATGTGCGGGTTTCCAAAGGTTTATTGGACTTTTACATTTTTTTGTGTTTATAATTTATTAAGACTTGGAACAAAAAAAAAACCCCAAAAACCAACCCCCTTTTTTGGCTGTAATGCTGCGTGCACACCATGAGTTGTGAAAACAGCTCCAGACATAAGGAAAGTGGTTAGCAATATTTGGAGACAGGTCCCTTGATTTTCTTCAGACCCAAGCCTCCTTAAATCACTCACACACAAAAACACATCATCATTTCTATTTGTTGATGCATTGATCATTGTTTCAAAACCCCTTATAGCATTTTCCACAAATGTTGAACGCTGCAAAGATATAAAAACACTCCCAAAACCCAATCTTAGACTAGGGCTGAGTCAAATCGAATAATTGAATATTTGACCTTGCATTCGATCGAATATTCGGTTGTCCGGCGAGCCGATTTTTAGGTAAACAAAGTATATACAGAGGCAGTCTAATTAACGCACGAAACTGCTTATCATTATAAGAGATTCTCACTTTTATGACTATCCCCAGCGCCAAGGAATGATTCAGTCAAGGTTTAGCACACATGCAAAATTGCAGAACTCCTCTTTTTGCCCCGCTGAGAAAATCTTATTTTTCCAGCAAAAAGTAAGAACAGGTAAATTCATCATTACGTGTTTGTAACACAGATAGCATGCTGTCATACGATTATTTGGACAGAAACCTGTCACGAAGTCACCAATGCAATTTCCCTTGAATATTCGAACATAAATATTTGAATATTCGGAACAGCCCTATCTTAGACCACTTCACAGAAAGTTTGGAAATGTCCTTACCCATCCGCCCTGCTGTGATATCCACTGGGCAATCTTCTCTGTGCAAATGAACTTGACGATGCAGTTCATGATCTTGCTGATGAACTCCCCGATGCCAGCCTTGACGCTTACTGCTAATTGGTAGCCGAAAGACAAGAGGGCCGCTATTCTTCCCCAGTTGATGCCTTGTGTGAATAGTCTGCATTTCAAAGATATCACTGTGATTAGAACTGATAACAATCATGTTTGGTTTCTACAACTATACCTACACACGAGTCAAATATTACCAGAGATGTCTATTTATGAGGAAACTCTTAGCCCTACTACAGGGCTATCCTTCATTTTCATCCGAGTTCGCTGCCTAGGTTCAATCGGGGATTGTGCGGTCCCTACCTGGCAGTGCAGGCTCACTCCAGATTCCGGGGCTTCTTTTCCCCTCCCACTTCTAACAAATCGAGAATGACCGCATTAGCTTCTCCACAGGGGGCACTCTACTGCCCTGTGCACTACGAACGCTACCGAGATTGCTCTACAAATAAATAATAAACAAATGTGTAAATAAAAGTATCAACTAAGCGCGTGGGTTGTCGGCATACAATGTACTAGATTCCACTGATACAATGTGCAACATAAAAATTATTATTATTATTATTATTAGTTCCCCTAAATACAGAGAAAAAATTTAAACAAAAAACATTTGTCAAATGATCCAACAAAACGAGTCTGTAATGAAGATGGAGATGCTGATGGCAGCAGAAATACCAGTCCTTTTCCACTGTTCTGCCCAGTCGTGCACGTGCTCAAACCTACGCGCACATGCTCAGAACTATGTACAGAACTAGCAAAAAGGACCGGTATGTCTGCTGCCACCAACGTCTGAAAAGCCTCCCATTACCAAAGCATTTCTAGGCCTGGAAAATAATTCTCAAACCACAAACACAAATTTTCAGTGGCATCACTCCCCAAACATCTTTCCAACTAAAAAGACTCGTTTTGTGGGACGCGGTCACATTTTTCTGAGCTCTCACCTTCTTGCAACTTCAGCAAAGGCATCGTAGGCCGTGGCGGGTGTAATGCGCAGCTGGGTGATCATCTCGCGGAACTCGCACTCGTACTGGGAATTCATCTGGTCTCCGATCTGTGCCAACCGCCTTCCAACCTGCGATGTAGGACTGTCAGGAAAAACAAAACAAACTGTCAAGTCGGAAAATACTTGGAACGAGAATTCAGTAGTGGAATATGTCATACTTGCGAAGGTAAACAACATCAGTGCATTTCAGAGTACCACCTTTCTTGAAAGTTCTAAATTTCCTCATTTATCATACAAGTCATTATCTATATCTTCCCGTGCACCAGGGCATTAAAACAATTCTGAGCCCACAAAGTGATTACAATTCACTTTTTGTTTTATGTCAGTAATAGGCCATTGTAAGTGCCAACTGAAAACAGGTCATTTTAAACTACCAAAATGAATTTAAGAAAATGCATTATGATTTTTCTCAATAAAAAAATTACGACTAGTGAAGGGCTGTAATTTTTCAGACACAATCTAAATATGCCTTTTAGTATTGAAACTACACATGTCCGACATGTACATGTTACATTATACAGTACATGTAGGTCACCTAGGAATTAATAAGTCAAGCCATGTTTCTGTGATTATATCACATTGGGACCAATATGAGATACCGAAAAAACTGTGTGTCTAATCAGTGAGCTATTTCCATTTTGATAAATTTATTGCGAGGCAATTTTACAGAATATATTTAGAAACACCCTGTGGGAGTAAAAGTATGGGTGGGGTGGGTTGGATGGAGCTGGGAGTGGGGGTGTGGTTTTGGGTGAAAGGGGATAGATAAAAGTACTAACCTGAGGGGATTTGCTGTGAAGCACTGGAATTCTGGGATCCTCGGAGTTGCAATGGCCAACTCACTCTCCTCTGACTGTAAGTCAGTCTGGTACCGGATGTACATGTAATTACGGACAATGGATTCAGTCTGTTCGACAACATTCTCCTCATTGTCCGGGGACAGGGCCTGTGTGGTTTGGGTGGTTGTGGGCTGGTAGGTAGCCATGGCTGGTTCCACGGAGGTCCGGCTGAGTCTCCGCTGTGCTAGACTGGCCGTCGGTACCTCATTCAGTCTCATGCATGAAACGGGGGCGTGGGATTGCAGTTCGTGTGGTTGCTGCTGCTGTTGTTGCTGCTGCTGCTGCTGCTGACTTGTTTTATCGTCGTCGTTGTCTTTCTCTGTGATCATTTGATGGAGAAGAAATACTCGAATGAGACCAATTGGTGTAACGGGGATGGCCATGACTACAGTGATTCAAAGTTTGTCAGTTTGCGAGTTTATTGCGGGATGTACGTATTCAAAAGATCAAGTCTTCCCAGTTCTTGAAACTTATTCTAAGAAAGGGATTCACAGTAGCAGGTGAACCAATGTAGATACGTTAAGATGACAGCAGTGGCAGACTCTAATGTCAATCATTCAAAGCCATGTACACTGGTACTGTTAGCACATTCGACCGACTGCCGAAAGATACATTCAGTGAATGGTGTTCATTTAAGTGTGACACGCTCCAACAATGACTCTAGCGAATAGGCAGACAGCACTGATTCAATCTCCAAACGACATGTGTGATCATCTAACGAGAATCGGATTTTGCCGTCTCTTAAATAGACCAGGCGCGTTAACGGGTTCATCTAGAATGTCATCCAGAATGCCAAACGTTCAGGGACACCTGTTACAGCTGCAGGGCAGCACGACAACAGCCATGGTTATCACCATCTCTGCTAATGAGCATGCTCAGAGCTGCATGTACTCGGAAGTCATCCGGCCAGCCAACGGGCGGATGGACGGACGGGGTTAAGGACTGGCGCGTAAAAAAAATTTATTTCCATCTCCCATGAAGAGATACGTCCTTGCCGCGCACATAGGGAGCGCTGAGATTTAATTTGCAAACCACACATGTTTCAATGTCCCGGTGTTAATGAGATAAAGATTGGAATAAATCGATTGCGCCGGACTGTGTAATGGACGGAGGGATATCTGCACTCTGCCTTGGAACACACAAACAAGGTTCGGACATAATTGGAAAAAAACAAACAAACAAAAAACAATCATCGGGGCCTGGTCTGCAGGGCCAAGGTTAGTTCATGACAGGAAATTGTTAACTCATCTAACATTGTGCCATTCATTAAATTCTGGACACGCAAGGTTGATTAGAAATGAGGACAAGATCAAGGCAGTGTGTGGATAAGTTTGGTCCAATCATGAAGAACTAGCAACAATAAATAAGGCCTACAAAAGTTAGAGACATTAGGCGAAGTAAAACAAAAAACTAAAAAGAACATGTTTAGCATCCCCACCCGCTTCCTGGATTTAAAAAAAAAAATTACCAGTGAAAAATGAGGTGGATAAACTCCCGAAAATGTCAACCGACCCAACGGAAAATAAAATACATGTACAGGCTTACTAAAACTATTAAAACCACTGTTCAATTTTCTTGTCCGACATGTCCCTTTCATTTTTGTGTCTTTTTTTGTGGCGGCCATCTTGAAAATAAAAAATTATAAAGCCAAATCTCCTGCCTTTAAAAAAAACAACCCAGACGATGCTAAACATGTTTTTTGTTTTACCTGATATACATTTTGCAAGTATTTTGAAACCCTGACACCCCCCCCCCCCCCCACCTCCACCCACTTTTCAGGTTTTCTGTAGGCTCACTGCCCAAACCAGCAGAATCAAATGACATCAAAGTGTGAAGCCTGCTGAATCGAACAAAATCCAACAGCTAAAACGAAATGTCCTTTCTTCACTGCACAAAATCCAATAAAAAAGGCCGTTGGATATTGTTGTACATGAAAATGTACATTGTATTTAGCATGGACAGGGTTAATTAAATTAAGTTTACATTTAGTGTTTCTACAGCAAAACAAATACTTAAACCAGATTTTAACGAATCTTTCATGTTTTTTTCACTGGAATGCTGGGTCAATATCTGAAAGTCTAACATATTTCTCAAGGCATTATTGGAATAATTTCGAATTTGGGTTAATAAAAATATAAAAGCCAGAAATAAATAACACCAGCTAATTCATTCAATTCTGTCAAAAATAGTTTAGCTGTAGGGACAGATAAATAATTCAGAATTTCTTTTCAAAGTTCAAAGTACTTTGTGTATGGTCTTGGATAGGTACCTGCAGGACTTCTTAATATAATAATATTCATAATATTTGTAATTTTTTGGGGGTGTTAATGTGATGTGCGTCTGTCAAATGCAATTATAACACAAAGAATATCTTAAGCCACAAATTTGCAATGCTATTTATGCATTCACATGCACTTTACGTGAACTTTATAAAAACAATAAAAATAAAATTTAATCATCGTATGGCATCCTAACCCGACAACAATATAATCACGTTCCCTAATCTTGCCATTTGCGGAACCGCCAAAGATCGAGGACGAACTACATAATACGACACATAATACCGCATGCGTCATCCCTACATACAAGGGATCAACATATAATTATTACAGACAATTAGCATGTTCATTAGCTTCCCCTTGTGCCTTTCAACCCCCATCCCCCATCCCCCATCCCCCCCCCCCCCCCCCCCCCCCCCCCCAGGGCACGGGTTCATGTTGGGGACACAAGGTGAAACAGAAGTCATGTAAAGTGCGAGGGATTCTGGAAGCCCCTACCTACATGTGCAGTATGTACCAGCAGGGGGGAGGACTATTGTTATTGTAATGAGCAGTGAGTCACTGTGTGAAGATGAGTGTTGGAAGTAAACAAGATGATGATGTTGGCTTTGTACATGTAAGATGGCAACAGGAAGTGGGAGAAGCCTACATCATGTACCTTGAACAATGGAGGATTGCAACTATGTACATGTACAGGCAAAGGAATATAAGGCCCCCCCCCCCCCTTTCACACACATAAAACAAAATAAATCCTTTTAAAACATCCACCAACATACATACATGTAGTACATGTTCATGTACATGTACATGTACCTCAAAATGAAGAACAGTAGCTACAATATACATTGTAAATCCATAACTTTTGTAGCAAAGAAAAGTGGTAATGTGTTTTAACCCTATTTCCCATAACTTGAGAAATACTTCACCCACATGTATAGATCTATAGACATCATTGGGGGTTCATTTTAAAGCTTTTGAACTCATTTAAATGATGGGCTAAAAAAACATTTTAATTTGAGCGGAAGTGAGGTTAATGCACATGTGCATTGGACTTTCTCGGTCCACCAAGTGTTGTCGAACAGCAAGGAAAACACATACATTTACAATGTACAAGTAGTACATTCAGTCTACATGTACACAGTTTCTGGGAAAGGGGCTTCTACTTTTTTTTAAGCAAGTTCGCCCCAAACAAGGCTAAAAGCCACTCAAGGTATGGAGCTACAAGGAAAAGGAAATCAAAGATGGAAGAGATAGGAATTAACATTCACAGTAGAATAAGATTAATAACAATAATTAAAATTTTACAATGTACATGTACATGTACATGTACATGTACTTAGTCTTCAAAATGCTTCCAAAACAATCCTTCCATATTTATCTGTACATGTATGTACAAATGTACATGTAGCAGACAAACATGGCTGTTAACAACTAGATTGGCATCCCAAAAGAATTCTTAAATGTATCAAATTTTGTGAAAACTCCCCAAAACTGCAACAATTTTTAAACAAGATGTGTAAAATCTCAATGATTAGTTAAATAACTTGCAAAAATAAATCTAGCAACCCAGTATACACACGGATTGGTCACTGGGTGATCACGAATCGGTCACGTCTGTACCAATGAAACAAAGATGAATCACAGTAGGGAAGGTCCATGAATGAACCTTCGGGGTATGTCAGTCTTTAATATTCTTACCTTGTCGGATGCTCAGTGTGGGTTGGGCACTGACCGGCGATACACACAAACATACGCAATGTGTACTGACTGATGGAGAGAAATGGCCCATGGTACGCACACACTGCCCTAAAGGCTCAGCTAGCCTGGATCTTCCTCAATGAATGCAAGGGGCTAAAATGTTGGTTGCAATTAACTGTGGGAGATCTCTTCACTCTAGTCTGTCTAATATCAGAAGGCCAGGTCCACTGGTAGTACTGATTCCAAATGTTGTCAGAACTTAAGGTCGAGCAACAAACAGTTTGTGACATGTGGAAGCAGTCAAACATTGGTTCCAATTTCTAAAACATGGAATTCAAAATCACTACACTCTGCAAAGTGAATGCACAACTTTGAAGCAATTGTACAAGTGTAGAAAATTATGCAGAATATACCTCCTGCAGATAACCAATACAAATCTACGGATTATCAGTTTGCGACTTTACTGCACATGCACAAGAGCATTAGAGAATTTTGGGTCCGATTCCTTCACTGTCAAATTCAGTACTGTGCTGTGAAATTGTCAACAACTCTTTATTATGCAAACCCAGGCATACACTGGTGGTAGGGCCAAAGTCACTGCTATTATTAACCAACCAACTCCCCCTGACTCACATTGCACCTATGCAGCCAACGAACAAAAGAACCAGGAGGTTATTTTTGGACACCCACTCATCATCTGTTGGTATGACCTGGATGGTAGTGATATGAATTATGCATGAGGCTGGTGATGAATAATGCATGAGTCACTTGCCCTGTTTGTACATGTATGGACAATTGGACATATCCGTCTTTCATGGTATGGACAAAAGGGTTAAGTTGGTCAGGAGTGAAAAGTTATTGGCCATGAAGCCGAAAGCTTTTCCTGGACAATTTAGATCTGATTCATGGATGGATATTACAGGGGGTTTCCCCTTTTAGTTTCTATATTGACTAATTGAACATACAGTAATTTACTTCCTGGCAATGTGGGGGGTATGACTGCTTGCATACGTAATGAGGGCCCTTGACAACATAAAAATTACGATGTAAACAATGGCTTAAACAGTTTGGAAAATAAGCCATTTTGAATTCATGGACGTCCATGATAATAAATTATACTGACTGAATATAGATCACATTTTTAAAACCCAAAGAATGAAATTCGGAATGAACTCACAGCATCTGTAAAATTATACTGGGAACATGTTGCTAGGGAGAATAAAAATTAACAATTTCTTGTGGTGATAATGCTCTTTTTGAAATTAAAATTTCTCTGCTCCCAGAGTTTTACCAAACTGAAGAGATATCGCAGACAACAGACGGAAAACTGAACTATACTTATTCAGTGGTTGTGTTTTACTCAATATTTTTCTGTTTCTTTTTAAATCTCTAAACCTCACTATTTGGCTCCGTTTATGATGACTGACCACCAGAACTAATCTGCAAGTGCACACCATGAAAATGACCAGGCTGTGTAACTGCATGCCCTGCTTACAACCACGGCTCTATCTGACACGGGGTATATGATGCTGACATGGATCTCAGAGATTTTTACCTAATATTCATAACAAAATGGCCGAGAAACAAAATATTCGAGTAAAAAAGCAGTCTCACAGCCAGTTCCATGAAGTACTCCAGAACCGGAAACTGACATTCTTCAAGGCCAAAAAACTCAAAATTTCAATTATAAGCAATTTAAAAAATGTCCAAATGCAACATTTTTACATTGGAATACATTGCTGCTGTAGCAAATTAGTATGGAAATTTATTTTAATTTAGCGCATGTGCAGAAACTTACAAGCCCATTGGAACGTACACATGTACGTGTCCATGGTATGGAAAAAAGGACTCGGTTGGTTGGGAGTAGTAAAAAGTGATTGGCCATGAAGCCGAAAGCCTTTCCTGGACAATTTAGATCTGATTCATGGATTACAGGGGTTTCCCCTGCAACGTATTTCAACACTTTTTAACCCCTGCCCCACCCCGGTTTTTTTTTTTTCAATATATTTATATATAACTAATATAGAGAATGGATTGAATATTTTATATCTATGCTCATGTTTCTGTTTAAATTGTTTATCTCATTGCTGTAATTGGCGGTTCTTCCGTTGCCAGCATACATGTACATACATGTACATGTACACATTACAATTAGCGGTTTAATTGTGACAACAATTTTTGAAATTTTACAGCAATTAATATGCAAGTTTGTGCTGGAATTTTTAAAGAATATTAAAAAATCCCCAAATTTTTAAGGAAACTTGCATGTTGCATGCAAGGTGCTTTCCGTGCATTCAACCCGTCTATTTTCCACTGAAACATGCATTTAACCCCTTGGGCACGGTATTTTACGGGAGACGTCGGGGTGTTGCAGCGGTTCTGGCAGCCAAATCGAACCGCTACAATGTGTTTGTGCAGTCAAGCATGACATAAACAATAATCCAACAATGGATTAAAACTGCACAAACGGCGGCCAATGGCGTCATCCAGCCTGGTGGCACTTTTTTTTTTGACGCCAAATATGGCGTCATCTGTACGCAAGGGGTTAAACATGCTACAAAAATAATCTGGGGAAATTCCATTGTACAGCAAGATAAACAAAGGAAGCAAATCTTTCGCGTCTGGGTAAAGTTTGCTGTGACGTATTTCCTCTTGCGGTGGGAGAAATCTGGGATTTCAAAATCCGGTTATATCCTAATTTTATTCATACCGATTCGATTTCACCGGAAGTTCCTATCTACATGTAGCTCATAGTCATGCCAACAAAAAGTGACGAGTGAGGTGCTGCATGAAAAGCCCTCCCAATTGCAGGATTCATTGACAACTGGGCCTTTACAAAAAACACCCCAGAGCTGTAATAATGAAAAACAAAATGGATGGGTAGGCTGTTTATACACATGCATACCAAGAAGACCACTATCGAGTGAATCAGAGACCATGGAACACATTTTTCCAGTTGTTTTCTTTAGCCTGTGTCACCAAAAATAGCAGGCTTAATTTTTGTTAAGGTTGCCTTCGAATATCCGGTTTCCAAAATCAAATCCGAATAGTGGAATTCAAACCGAATGTTAAAAAAATCCGGATTTATATCTCACCACTAATTTCCTCCTATCACTTCTCTGTTCTTTAACTGGAAATAAAACTGAAGCTGTTTTTTGTCTGTGAAGAAATCATTGCGCTCCCACATACATGTATACAATTAATACGATATGTGTGATTCCTGTAATGCTTCGTTCCCCCCGCCCCCCCCCCCCCCCCCAAAAAAAAAAAAAAAAAAAAAAAAAAAGCAAAGTTTACTCGGGTAACCATTGTACATTATTGTACCAGGAAGGATTTCCATCTTCATGTACAATGTACATAGCTCTCTGCGGAAAGCAGTTGGTTGGGGAAGTATGATTGGCATTTAGTCTTATTTCCAGTTAAAAAAAAAATGATATGTGGAAATATGTCACAGAAAACATTACCCAGGTACATGTAACGTGAAGGAGGTTCCTTCCTTTGTTCATCCTGCCATACAATTCATGGAATTACCCCAGATTGTTTTTGTAGAATGTTTATTTACATATTAATACATGTTTAAGGGGGAAATGAACAGGTTGAATGCACAGACAGCATTATGCAAGCAACATGCCAATAAGTTGCTTTTAAAATTGTGGGGATCGTTTTCTAATATTCTTTAAACATTCCAGCACAAACTTACGTGAAGAGGGCTATGAAATTTCAAAAATTTATGTTACATTGTGAATCACTGCAAATTACTAAATCATTTGTTGGTATTACATGTAGTTTTAATTGCACAATGTACATATGTGCTGTAGTGATTCTGCTAATTGTACATGTACAATTGTACATTCTAATTCTACATGTACACATGAACAACATGTACTGTACACACAGTCGTACTTCCCCAATACGTCCGAGGACAATGCTTTGTGTTTCCTATTGTTCCTTTTATAACCAACCCCCATAGACTAAGCACGTATCCTTACATTCGAGGACCGATTTCAACAAAAGACTCTACGTTCGAGGATTGAAAGGTTTCTTTGTGTTTCCTTTCTTCTCTTGTCTTCGAAGATACATGTACATGTACAGTGCACGTACACACTGTTTACCTCTTGAATACAGACGACAGCCATAGGCATGGTTTGAAAAAGACCACCTGGCCGGTTGTCGTCCATACATGCATTCCTGCACATACTCAATCTATTCACATTTTAATTATATTGGTCTTCAGGCCTCGAAATAGTACTAGCCCGGCGTACAAATTCCAGCGAAAAATGCTCCGGGCTACCTAAACTTGGTTCCTTGGTTGCCCGGTGGGCTAGTGAAAAATTCAGTAACCTACCATGGAAATAGCTGGATTAGCAGTTTTTGCGAATTAAAATTTCTCATAAGATCAAGCAGAACGACGGCCGATGCTCGACACAAAACTGTGCAGTGATGACGGAATTAAATTAAACCACCATAACATGCAGATCGTTTTTATCCGATCCGTTCTTTGGGCAAACACGCTGGCGCAATCTTACCCCCAGTCAGTCTGCAGTTTCTTTCAATGGTTTTGCGCGATAAGGATAGTTTGGGAACGAGGTTGCTGCAGTTTTGTGTGGAGATTAGTACGTGTAGTTCGGTACAGTCCACGTGGTGGGCGCAGACGTTCACACACCCCATACACTTTACGGTACATAGATACTGTAGCGCGGCTTCGTCGCGCTACATACAGCACACTGTATTCCGTGTTTGTTATGCCGACATGAACTATATGTGCAGGGATATGATACACGACACATTTTTGTTACAAAACAGACCCAAAAATGAACAACAGATGTTACCATCATTTACCCTGTAAACATATTTAATATAGTCCATAGAAACATAAAAATGAACTGGTGGAGCAAGACAACTCAAAACAAGAGATACACCAGCCCTTAAAGTGAGCCAAGGGAGATATCTTCTGTACATAACTTGGTGTCCTTTAGGAGCACATTTCTCATACTGGGCAGAGAATTTCCCAGGACATTGAAGTTGTTCTTTAAAGTATGTCTAATACTATGCAACATGACATACACAAAACACTAAAAATACATTTTCCAAAAAAAAAAATGAGTTGTGTTTAGGTGGACACCGTTATGTACAGAAGATGTGGTATTAATCTTTATGAAATAACTATTGAGATTTGAGTGGACAACTAAATAGTGTGTCTTAAAATGTTGCACTGACCCATAACCATAGAAAGACATGATAGAAAAGTACTGTAATCCAAAGCTCTTATAGTGGGCAAGGTTAACCATGACAAATAATTGTACATAACATCAAAACATGGACACCAAATTGGTAATATATGGAGATTTGTCATTGCTCTTCACCAGTTTATGGCACCATGCTTTGAAAAAAGTTGTTTAGTTGAATGTTTGTTTTAATAGTAATTGTATGCATGTACAATTTAACTAATTTATGAGCTTTAATTTGATTTTCATGTTGCATTATGTACATTTTGCATGACCTCCAGATCTCGGTGTCCGAATTATGTACGCCAGAAATCAAGGCTAAACCCCGTCAAAACATTTTTTTCCTTCCAAAATGTCTTGTTTCTAATTGAGTTAAGTTAGATGACTACCATTACGAAAACTTAAAAAGAAACATTTATCCTCAAGAAACTAAAAAACTAGTAAAATCGCCATTCGAACATAACGCGGACGAAAAATTCATGCTGCCATGTTTACAAAAATCAGCGGAAAATTGGCTGGACTTCCCCAAAACCGAAACACTTTAGCCTCTCGTTGTTGTTTTGAAGCACTACATGTAAATTTTCCCATCGTAGTAAGAAAAATTACATTTACCATGTTGTGGCATAACGTTTGAACATTCTGGCAACCCGGAATTTCAAGAAATGTGGGCACTAATGACACGAAAAACTCACCCATGCCTGTCCCAATTCTGTACATAACTTGTGTCCAGATACCGGACACGAAGACACAACGCACCACTTCAGAAAACCCAACCAATCACGGCCAACCTTGGTCAGGCCACATGACAGTACAACTCCCTAGCTTACTAGAAATTTGCAACATTGGGTGTTCTGACTTCGGCAAGCCCGCATTGCATGACGGAATGCGTACATAACACACGGACACGAAAAATCAAAGTGATAGGAAACCAGTCATTAAAGCTCGCCACTGATTCGAGGCCCTCTATGACGTTGATATTTTGTAAAGTGATCGCATGTGCATAGTTTAGATGTGCAGGCGAGATAAAGATGTTTGCATGCGATATTAGGTGAGAGCGAGACTACATTACAACGAGGCGGACACTAAGAGTTATGTACAGAATCGATAAGTTTAATTTCGTCAGAAAAATAAGCAATATAATGTTTACAGTTTTTGTTGCTATAAATACCTTTACTTGAGTAGTTTAAACGGTTTGAGGCTGAATTATTTTTTTTAACTCCTTACTGTCTGTGGTTGAACACCATTTTTATAGACAGCAGTGCAGCATGTAACACTGACATTCTCATTCAGGGGGCAATTTTTTATCTTCTAAATTCAGAAGAAAAAAAATGCTCACGAAAATGCTTCAACATGAGGTATGTCTAGGTTCCTTAGGCTGTAAGCTTTAACTTTAAGCCATTTTCAGTGAAATTGTACCCCCAGGAATTGATATATAATGTATCAATTCAGAGCCCCTTTTCCAATACTGAAATGTGTCGTGTATCATATCTCTGCACATATGCTCCAGGATGACACGATCATGTTTGACGCACGCACTTATGCTGCATCCTGCCTGTGCTGGTGATGCGTGTACAATGAACAAAAATGTAAATGTCGAAAGTACCGTCGAATTTCACCGTTCGAAAACGGCTGAAACATATGCCATGGTTGAAACAGGAGGATCGGTCGAAGGATATCATCCTTTATTGTGCTCTTTGCAGATCACAAGAAGCTAAAATTAAAGCTGTGCGGAATTTTCGTCTACTTTCGTTTCGTTTCTTTTTTACTTGGCCTCATTGTGTACAAATCTGCAACTGGGAAATTATTGGTTTTTGAATCCAACATAAAATTACACTGTGCAAGAACCAGAACGATGTGCAATTTGTTTATTTTTTAATAACACGAATAACACATTGCTTTAATATCTTCAGCATATCTATCAATCAATATTAAATGTCATAATAGAATTCATATAATAACATTGAGCTTGTTGCGTTTTGTTTGTTTTTTGCTAGTCATTTTTATCATATTGCTATAATGACAATCCTTATTTCCATCACATTACTAATACCTGTTAAAATTTAGATCAAAATAATGCTTTCGGTGATAATAAATAAAACTTGACAGTACATGCCTCTTAAGTCATTTACCATCGCCAGCCTTTTATTTTCCAAAATATCAACTTCTTCATTGGTGAGCTAAACATATAGGGGTTTTCTTATTTTTTATATACGGGCTAGTAAAACTCTAAACGGGCTAGTAAAAGCTTCAGTTAACTAGCCCAGTGGGCTAGCCAGGAAAAAAAGTTAGCGCAAGGCCTGGTCTTGAATGGGAGTGTAATGAATACATTGTACTTGCAGATGAAGCTTTTTCAAACAAAGCTTTCATCTGCACGAAAGGGGGCCTCCAAGTGCGATGAACAGGACCACTCTATTCAGTGTGGTTCCTCTTGTTTGCTTGGCTTATGCTTTTGCTTCTGCTTTATACTGCGATAAGCTCCTCCCGGAATATATTAGTCCCAGGTTGCACAGCCCTGATCATGGCATACCAACCCCCATCAATAACAGCCAGGGGTTAAACATGGGTGAGATTGGCCAAAAATGAAAAATCCACAAAATCCACGAGGACCCCAGATCAACATCTTTAGTTTGTATTTGCCTAAAGGCACCCCCTTTAACCAGTTCGCGTCGGGATTATTTTTGCCGAATATTTCGGTAAAAAAAAAAAAAATCAAAATATAGCAGCCAACTTCTGATACATGTACAACCAAACGCCACAAATACTGATTCGCAAGAGTCATTTCTAAAGTATTTGTACGATATTTCTTGCCGAAACCTCATATATTTCAATACTCCGGTGTGCCCACTGGAGAATAAACTGTAGAACAACAGGCCGTGCACAGCGGCCAAGTTCAACACACGGTCCGCCTCCACAGACTTCTCGGACTTTGTGTATGTGTACAAAACAAATGAGGGATCAGCCTGTTGAGACGTCACACGGAGGTGAGTCGAGGCAAGCTTGACGTTTTAACCCGTCAGCCGTGCCCGTGTATAAAAACAGCCTCAGGAATTCCAGATTGCAAAAGAGATTCTTTTAAAATGTTGAAATCCCGAAGAAAAAAATCCTGAAATCATGACAAATCCTGACAAATCTCACCCCTGGGTTAAAAAATGTTGGAAGAGGTTGCATTACTTTTGACTCTTCCCGCGGATTTCAGTTAATTAGTCAATACAGAAATTGAAAGGGGAAACCCCTGTAAATTCATTCCAGGAATCAGATCTAAATCGTCCAGGAAAGGCTTTCGGCTTTATGGCCAATCACTATTCACTATTCCCAACAGATAAACATGAAAAAGTGTACTTTACAAAATGTATGAACACCCCATGAAGCCAACAAAGCACTTTTATCACCTTTCTTTTGCTATTCTGGAGCTGTTTCATGACCAAGTGATTTTTGGATTTCATTCTCATACGAGCCCACCAGTGGGGTCATCTCAGGAAAAAGCTTCAGACTACATACATGTATGTAGTCAGTTGTGCATCAAGTTGCCTTGTAGTTTGTTTGATAATTTGTTTAATTTCACTCGAACAAATTTAGTATAGTATCAAAGATTTTCCACGAATTAGGTATTCTGACCCAAGAGAGATGTGACTGCCCACGCCAAAACCAGGCTTTTCCCGCATTTAACGAACGGCCTTAATAATTTAATTTTAAAAAATGATCCAAAGTGGTGTGTTTTAACCCTATTAGACATAACTTGAGGAAAACTTCACCCACATGTACATATATATAGACATCATTGAGGGTTCATTTTACAGCTTTTGGACTCATTTAAATGATGGGCTAAAAACATTTTTTTTAGTGTCTGGTTTTGGCCTGGGGTGTCACATTTCAAACATGTAAGTACATGTACATGTAGTTAGGCCAAAAAAAAAAAAATAGTTCTGCTTCCAGTTGATTACCCTACCCACATGTATCCTATTTTAACGGCCCCGACAAAAAAAAAATTTCAGAAAAAGGAAACAAAAAACATATACCCCCGGTTAATGCTGTAAATACATTGTACATGATCAGCACAACAAAATGCCAAAAAATTCCCCTACCTACATTGTACAGTACATGTACATGTACCTACCCTATTTTCAAATGCCATGTAATCGGAAGCGGAACTATATTTTTTTGCCTTATCGTATGGGATAAGTGCTTGCTGGGGAGGAGGGGAGGAGGGGGGGGGGGGGGGGGGGGGGGGGCATAAGGTACTTTCCCATGTTTCCAAACCCCAGTGGACTCTTTCTACTGTTTTTGTCCTTTTGTTGACAAATTGCCAACAGTTAGTGTTTATCTGATAAATGTCCAAGGGATACAATACATACATTGTACAAGTACAAGGCAGTGCTTGCTTATTTATTGAAGAAAATGGACTGCTGCCAAGATTGTACTGTCAGTGGGGGCTGTTTTACAATGTAAATATAACTCTGTAAAGTAACCATCAAACCATGTACAATTTGTTGGCAGCAAGTTCCAATGTAAAAGGGCTCTGCAGGCAACACGACATCATCCGCGGATCACTTACGAACCATCGCTGTTAGAGGGCGCTATCTCCACGAACCGCTATCACAGTCAGAAACGAACCAACCAAGTAAATATAGCGCCCTCTGTATTCTGAATTAATCCATTTCAGCTAAAAGCAATGCGAAGGTCTTGAAACCAATACTAGCAGCACAGGTGTGCAAGGGGAAATTTTTTTTTTTTTTTTGGGGGGGGGGGGAAATTCCCTAATAGGGGAATTCCCTACATTGAATTTGATAATACAAGACCACTATCTGATGGAGGTACATGTAAATGACTTAAAATATGAATACAAAAATGTTACGTCACATTTTCTGTGTTCCTTTTGAGCATTTATTCCTGGCATATCGTGCCTGTTCAAAAGTGGAATTCCCAAGTTTTGAAATCAAGGCAGGGGTAAAAACCAGTTACACCCATTGGACAAGTTCAGACAGGCTTTGGTTTTAAAAGTTGTGCAACTGTCCGTGCAAGTTATTTTGGGGCAACAGGATGTGTTTTTCTTTTTTTATGAAATCAAAAATGTAACTCTTTCTAGAATAAGGTTACTTTTTTTCTACAAAACAAAATTCTCCAAAATTCCAGAATATTAATTTCACAGAACTGTTCTCAAATTACACTGCATTTTACATGTTTTAGTGTTTTTAAAAAGATTACAAGAATTCAACTATGGTGAAACGTCAGGTTATGAAGTGACGGTATGATTTGCATTTTGTAATGTTTGTGACATCCCCAGCCGAAACTTAGTCTGTTTAACATTTTCCGGAAATGAAAAGTCAATGGTTTCAACAACCAAATCCATTTATCATGTTTATTTCTGAAAATTACAGCAAATGTGTATACTACTTTCATTTCATTTCATTTCATTTATTATTTCTCAGGGCAAACATAAAAAGGTACAGTACACAGATGAAAAAATGACATAAAACAAAACATGACATGGTAACACCCCTGAAGGATTGCCAAATGTGAACTAAATCACAATCGAGTGGCTCTCCAAATGTAGCCATGCCAACATTAAATACATGTACATATATATATATGCAAAATGAAAAAAAAAAAAAAAAATGCAAGGCAATACTATAGTAATAAAAAAAAAATACAAATTTAGTTATAAATAGGTTTGCTTACAGTACATGCAGGAGATGAAGTATATATAAATAAATATGTAGACGGGTTTCAAATACATTTATGATATTAAATCTCCTTAAAATAAATACATTATGTACACAAATAACAGATTGTAACAGTTCAGAATAGACCTAAAACATAATGACGTCACACTTAGCTTACATGCGCACAAGTCCATGGTAGTCTTAGGGTACCAGGCACCCTGTAGGGCAATAGAAAAGCACGCATGTAAGCAAACCAAGACTCTATGTTTCAGGTGCACGCCTATTTAGGATGGAATTATGATGGATTTACCGGGAGACAGAATATAATTACGCAAACTACTGAGAAACTTGGACATATTAAGTACAACTTGTTCCTTAACATTAGATGGTAAACTATCCCATAATCTTGGAAACCTAACAAATAGAGAGTTGTGTAAGCAGTTAGTGCGACCCCCCTTGTGAACAAACTTAACAAAATCACAATGCCTAGAATTAATAGAAACATAACTGTGGATACTTACATCAAACTTATTATACAAACATTTAACAACAAAAGAAATGGACAGAAAATTAAGTCTGTTGATCAACAGAGGAATTCCTAATTGCTTACATCTGGAAGGGTAGTCAATGTCGGCATCGTTAGGTATGGCTCTTCTAGGGAGGCCAAGACAAGAACGTGTGAAACGCCTCTGAACCTTTTCAATGAGTGATTGGTGAGTGTGTAGGCTTGGGCACCAGACAGGAGCAGCATACTCCATGACAGGTCTACATAGGGAAGTGTAAAGTTTAACTAGAACAGTGGAATTATTACTCTTAACAACCCGTCTTATAAAGCCGGGTATACTTTCACACCCATCTAGATCTGGTTCTGTGATCTGTGCATTAGTTTTCACAGTCCAGATCCCACCTGAGAGATGGAAAGAACCAGCGGCTGGATCACTGATCAAAACAAACAGGCCCATAATCTGGCACTAGATGACACCATCATTACATCTGCTTATAAATATAAATACAGATACAATGTATAACGTTGTGTAGAGCCTGGCTTCATGGAAAAACATGTGCCACATGTAATTGCATGTTTTGTACTGCACGTACATGTATGTGTACGGGATATGTACTATGATGGAATACACATGTTCTGTAAGTGTACATGTACATGCATCATTCGAGGACAAGAGTAGAAAGAAAATACAAAGGAACCTTTCTTGTGCTCGCAAGTCGGTCTTTTGTTGAAATCAGTCCTTGGACGTAAAAATATGTGCTTAGTCTATGGGGTTGGGGAAGGAACAATAGGAAACACAAAGCATTGTCCTCGGAAGTACACATGTACATGTATGTACATGTATGTATGTATGTATGTATTGGGAAAGTATGACATTATATGTACATATCATACTGTACACATGTGTCAATTTAAAGCATAACAAATCTGCATACATGTACGTACATGTACATGGATACAGTGACTGGACACGCTGTGTCTTTATGTTCATATTGATGATATCATCCAATATACGTTGTATGACATCTTCACTGTAATGAGCCAATCAGAGGATGACTGATCTAATTTGGGCGTTCCTTCATTTTGCATCTACAAGGCCAACAATCTACTGTGTACATAATATACATGTACATGTATGATGCAGTACATGTAGGATTGCTCACGATAAAAATCGTTGTGCAATTTATGAGAAAGAACGTATTGGCAGCCTGAATGTCCTCTCCAAATATATGCATCGCAAATCTTAACTGTTTTTCCACAAGTTGAATTCAAATCTTATTGGTTCTACATTATATAAGCACCAGTTCAAACATAAAACATGATTAATTCAAGAAATTCCTTACTCCATTTTACATTTTTGAATGACTGAAATTCCAAATACGTGTGGATTTATTTACTAAAAATGTATATAATGGGTTTCAAATATGCAAATCTCACAATGTTTACTCAAACCTGAAAACTGCCAACACCTCTATATACATGTACAGTTTATGGTTGTAAAAGATGTACACGTACAATATGCATGTAGCATCACATTTGTACACACACCAACTTCAAAAAATCCTATAAAAATGCTGTGTTACCCACGTACATGTACATGTCTAAACTTGTTCAACAATAAACAAAATAATTACACACGTAAATTGTGTAATTTAAATACATGTATTCCATTCCATTCCATTCAGAGAGGTGTCCGGGGTAATCTTGCGGACACCCTGAATTTTGACACCCTGTTGCATTACAATGTACTTTCGTTGAAAGCCCAAATATTTGAAGCGAGCAATTTGGATGTTTTATACCCTATTTTCAGTTTACAGCACCCTGCTTTTAAATCCTGACTAAAACCATGACTGCATTGGGATATTAAAATTCTTAAAAAAAGAAAGATGCAATCCGAATGGCAGGTGACAAGGGCCTTTAAAGTAAAATAAGGTTCAATTGACCCAAAAAATGTCTACAATTGTCTGAATGGATTCTTACCACTCTTTACTGCCCCACCATCCATATCTGACCACAGATCCTTCACCTCTACCTCATCAAAGCAAGTCCAAAAGCTTCTCTGATTCTGACAACTTTGTTTTGTCAACATCATTTCCAAATGAGCTCATCCAGTGCTGGTGACAACTTCAGTCAGGCCAAGCTCAATGCCTGAGACAGGGGGGCAAGTCCCAACATGTCTCCTCCACACAGACCTATAGCTGCTGGAAGGGCAAGCCCGGGTGGGGTGGGTTCCACCATTACCATGACAACAGCCACATTCAAGTTCACAACACTAGGCAGATATGTTCATTGTGCTTCTGAAAATGGTCCTTTGTCATGCGTGCATTTGGAATTTACATGTACAATTGTACATGTACATGCAGCTTACAATTTTGCAAGGATCTGCAGATACAGCATGGTTGGCTGATTTAAATCTAAATCTAAATCAGCCCACCCTGATGTGAAAAGGCATTCGGGTTGGCTGATTTCAATCACATTGATTTACATCACTGATTTTTATTTTTTTTCAAATCACTGATTGAAATATTATTTTTTTAAAGTCTTATTTTAGCAACTAATAAAAATATCAGGGTTGACGGATTTAAATCACGTTGATTTAAATCAGCCGACCCTGATACACAGTTTAAAGGCAAATTGCTTTGACTGCATGTATGCCTGAAAATGACATTTTCAAACACAACGTTAACACAAATTGTTAACAATGAGCCATTTTTTATCTGCATGGCATGTGAAAATGCATTATGTAGAAAGCAATGCAAACATTCTGGAAAAAAAAGTTCCTTCTTGGGGGGTCTGTGCACACCCTGGCATTCAAGCCATGATAAATGTGGAAAATGTTTCATGGAGTGGGTACCGTCATGTTAGCCCCCACTGGTGTGCGAGACCGACACAAAATGTATGCTAGGGTTTAGTGACCTGCCAGTCAGCAATTATTCAACTAATGTGAGTGTGAACCAAATGTATACGTTTGCACATCGCCAATGCCCATGCTTAACTCTTGTTGCTACATTGTATGCTAGACAGCGCCCTCTACAGTTGTGCATGAAGCAGATAAGATGCGAGTCGGTACAAACAAATAGCCTTCTTTGCAGAATATACTCAAATTCTGTAGGTGGGTTTTAAGTCTTTGATGGAGGCCCCTAATTCCTCATGGAGGCCCCTAATTCCTCATGAAGCCCCCATCTCCTAGCCAATCCACTGTTATCCATTCAGCTAAAATTAAACCACTCGAAACAACACATGTGTACTGTTTCAAGATGTACATTTGTACTGTCCACACTTTTCAAGTTTCACCCCTAAAAAGAATGTGTACTGTATGTAATAGAGGCATGAAAACTACTTCTTTTTATGGGAACCGCCTAACAAAAACCCAAATGGCCACTCAAGCTACAAAAGAGCAACTTTTTTCGGGACGGCTGTACATGCCCAAAATAGAGGGGAAAAAATGTTTTTTAATAAAACAAAGAAAACCAACAAAATTCAATTTGTTAAAGAGCCCTGGCTGTACATACATTTAAACATGGACTACACACGTTTTGTCTATCCTCAGAAATAAGTCAACTTACAATCTGCTAAGTCCATCAATATTAATACATGTATGATCTTGCATGCACCCTAGGGGGTTAGGGTAAAAATCACAATGAACGCATACATGTGTAAGAGCAATTGCTGCCAAAAATATATCTATTATCCTTTGGGCAGGTATCAGAACATCTCGACCAGTACAAATATGTGAAGTACCTGACTGAAAATATGAGCCAACTTTTTTAAATTTCAGAATGAAATCAAAATTCTTTTGCAAAGTATCACATTATGTTTCGTAAATTTCACTTGTTTATAAGGTAGCGCAAAGTCTGACCAAATTGCAATCTAACCGGCCGAACACAAATCTTAATTCAATTTTCACTGTGTATTGAGTTACATGTTGTCTGGTCTGATGTCTGTCTACTGTGGCAACGACTCGGTTTACAGTGAGTGGACATTTGTGACCGGCTCTGCAAAAATGGGTATTTATGTCGCAAAATTTGAAAAACGAATTATATACATACATGTAGTTGAATTTGTCACATCTTAAGCCTAATTTGGTGAAGCTTTGACCCCTGTGGCATTTTGTGTTCTCGAGATATCTTGACATTTGTATACTCCTATTTTCCAATTTAACGGACGTGTGTTTAGAGATATACATGTACAGTCGAACACCTTTATAACAAGGTCCTTGGGACTTTACAATTTACATTGTTATAACAGGTACATGTACCTTGTATTATCAGTAATGGAAAACAAAGAAAAACAAAGACTCAGGACCTATTTTTTTCCTTGTTATAAGCAGTATGTTGTATTATCAGGGTTCAACTGTATAAGGCCTTTAAACACAAAAAAATGCAAAGAAATAAGATAGAAGTAATTTTTACCAACATTTTTTTTTCATCTTTATTCATCAATATTGTTTCTGAAAATAAATTCAGAAAATATAGACATAACAGAAACCAAAACCCCCCTACATGTGTACATGTAGTGCGACATAATACCTTTTTTGCAGAGTGGGTAACATTTTATGTCAATCACAGATGGCAAAACAAAACAAAAATAGGCCTCTTTAACTGTGCTAGCTACTAAAAAAAATCTATCAATTATTGATTTGCTGACACAAAGTTACACCCATTGACTGACATTCCTGAGAAATTAAAATGTTAGACTGTTAGTCAAGCTTATATTCAAACAAAGCTTCTGCACGTGGTCTGCATTCCAATCCGATGGTGTCATATATCTCAGCATTAGCCAGAGGATGCCCAGTTAGTCACTGACACACTATTTTGAGAACAAATGCATCATTTTCAGCTTGGGCCAAATAATTAACTTGAAATTAAGCACTGTGTGGCAAAACAATCCCTTCAATCAGTCGGCAAAATGTTGTACATGTTCACCTGCCATAAGTCCTTTGTTCTGTAAACTGATGTTCAACTGATATTTGGCACTGGAAATAAAAGTGTTGTGACATTTAAATAAGAAAAAAGAATATTTACAACAGGATATCTCGGGATTCTGATTATATTCATGACCAAAACCCCAAAGAGAACCATGTTTAATACAAATGGCATTTACATGTAGGGAAGACAGGAAACGGGAAAGTGGGTCTACTTTGTTTACAAACACAAGAGAACAGTTGGGTCCGCATGCCATTCCTACTGGGCTGAAAACAACAATGGCACTTGGCCACATTGTGTGTGATCAGAGCTTAACTTGGCCACAGTCAATAAATGGGATACTGGGCAGAGGGGGGGAATGCTTCCAAAATATCTGACCTAACCATGACTCACATGTTGTTTGGGTTCTTCCCAAAGTCTACCCTCAAAATAGGTTGTGACCAACTCTGACCTTTTATGGGTTAATCAAATGGTCCGTGATTTTACCTTCTGGATTGAGCTTTGAGCAGCAGCCTGGAATTTCTTAGAAATTTTTCCCTGGATAGTTTTTACACATGTCCAAATTAACACTGGTGAATCTTTGATACTGTAGTTTTGTCAGACTTGATAATGTGGTTATTACTAACCATGGAGGAAGGAAAACTTAAATATGGCTTTACCAATGAATAACCACATGTATATGGTGGGTTTGTAAAGGTTGAAAGCTGAACACCGAAACAAGTTGTTTTACACAACTTGTAAACTTAGCAATCTTTGCATTTTCACTCAAGAACTGTGTAAGCTGGGTGTCAGTGAGTTTTTAACTTACTTGTAAGAGACAAAATTGTAAACGCAAGTCCCATCCCGAGAACATCAACAACAAAAATAGCAGAGAATATACATTGTAAAGGTTCCATAGGAAAAACAGACTTCCAAAATAAAGTTGTGAACAAAATCGCTTACCTTGCAAAGGTAACAAAAAACAAAATTGAACAAAAGAATAATATACACATGTACATTTGTATGTAACTCCAGCAAAATAATTCTATGATGGCAAGTGTAATTAATGATTAACATAGCAAAAAACAAAACTGAACAAAAGAATAATATACACATGTATGTAACTCCAGCAAAATAATTCTATGATGGCAAGTGTAATATAATGATTAACATAATGACATACCAAAGGTATGATGTCACCAACTTTGTCAAATCACCAAGATGGTGTGTGTGCC